>KE504192.1:102076-185012 GCA_000344655.2 Fomitopsis schrenkii
TGTATGAGCTCGCGTCAGAAGCATCGCACACGGCGGAACTCAGCCAAGCACTCACGAAAGCACGCTGCCCAAAGAACGTGTCCACAAACCAGCAGAAGGATGAGTGCGTGCCGACCCAAAGCCAGTTCTTTGGATGCGCTTTGATGGTTTCTGCGACGACCTCCCGAGCGTAGTCCTCCGGAGCCATCGCGTCCGCTGAGGCGCCGAACGTTCAGCCCGTCTGTCCTGCGCATGCTCGAGCGGAAACACGACGCACCCATGATAGGCTTCACCCGCTTCTCCTGGTAGATGTCCTCGTACGGCGCGTAGATCGACCCTTCGGGGAGCGTGTGCGGCTTGACGATGTTCGTCTTGACACTGCCCGACATGACCTGTGAGTGAGCAGTTGAGTGGGGGGGGTCGTACGACGAGGGAGGACGTCACAGTGATGATCTTCACGCTAAGTGCAGGGTACCTGTCAGCCGAGTCCGCTCAGAGGAAGAGCGAGCTGCGGTGACTCACCCAAAGGGGTCCAGCTCTAAGCGGAGCGTGTTGGAGAGCGATACGAGTGCCGCCTTAGACGCGTTGTAGACCGCACAGAAGGGTAACGGCATGACGGCACCGACGCTGGCGATGTTGAGGACGCGGCCGTCCCCGGAGGCGATGAGGAGCTGGACAAACTGCTGCGTGAGGCAGAGCGGGCCGAAGAAGTTGGTCTCCATGATGGCGCGTGCCTCGGCCATGGGCTGCTCGATGACGGGGATGAGGGACGCTGATCAGCACAGATGGATCAGAGATAGTACACGTCTAGCTGCTGCGAGACGTGCGCACATTGACCTCTGCGGAGAGCGAGAAGCAGTGAGTGCGAGGGACAATGAGCCGTAGTGGATAGACTTACGCATTGTTGACGAGTATGTCCAGTGTGCCACCGGTGGTGGCAGTAATGGACTCGCGCACCGCGCGGATGGCACTCTCGTCCGTGACGTCGAGCGGGAGTGTAATGGCGCCGTCCTTCTCGAGGTCGCCCATGGACTCGACGCGGCGGGCGGTCGCAAAGACGCGGTAGCCTGCGCCGCGTGGCGTTCAATATGGTCAGCACTATGACGCGCGTGGGCCCGAAGAAGGTGTGCACGACGTACCTTGGGCAAGGAACTCGCGCGCGAGGGCGTGTCCGATACCGCCGACGCTACACCCGGTGATGAGCACAGACTTGGGCATGGTGCTGCGACGAGCGGAGGATACAGCAGGGGCGGGAGGAGGTGGAGGTGGGCGGAGTGAATGAGACGGAGACGGGCGCCGAGTAGCTGAGCGAGAGAGAGCACAACGCGCGGACCGCTGACTTGCAGGCAGGTGAGCGACAACTTGAATGGAAGCCTGTTGCAAACAGCGAAGAGACCCGGCCGAGAATGCGTCCACCAGTACTGTGTGTGTACGACCTGCCGCGGCGTGCCAGTGCTTCTCGGGCGCGTTGACCGCGCACTATTCGCACATTCTCCAAACTCAATTTAGCAGCTCCGGTGGCAACGGCGTTCTCACAAGCACACCTAGATCACCGGCGGTCTGTGACTGATTGTCAGCGTTCAGCAGCTCGGACAGATCCAGCCGGAGACAGGTAGTAACCACTCACGCATCTCCGAACTCGAACTAGTGCACTCACATCACCAGCCTGAGCTCGTTCCTTAACTTCTTACGTCAATCATCCGCCGTCACGCGTGGCCGGCCGACGAGTTACCAAAGCCATCTCTCCAGGCGGTGCACGGCGGTCGCAAAGATCGATATGAGTGGGTAACCGTACCGTAGTGGTTCGGAGGATAAGATAAAGCTCAAACTCGTTGTTGGCGCGTGATTATGTAATTGATTGATCGCTACTTACTAACACGTGTGCCCTTCCTTCAAATTCGCCTCACGCCCAAAATATTGGATGCCTTTACGCAGAGCTTTCAGCGATTTCCATTTTGCTAGACCCCTCGATCACGAAGCCCGTTTGGTTGGACTTAGAACGGGCTCTGAACTCGGCACTCAATTACAGGCGATTAATGCCATAAAAGGCGCGGCAGAGCCTGAGGGCAACTCGTCGCGGCAGGTGGGATAAGCCACCGGCACGCCGGTATATTACCAAGCAGCAAGAGGGGTTATCTGAGACTGTATGTTCAATACTACGCTGCGGAGATACAGTACTGCTCATCCCTCAGCCCTCAGGCTGTTCGGGCGCGGTAACCTCCGCTGTCTAGATCCTGAACGGCCTTTCCACTCTTCAAGTTCCGGATCCTGATTCTCTTCCCGCCAGTAAGTCGATCTGTCACGGAGCCGCAACGCATACGTTTTTGCGCCGAAGCTGAGAAGGCTACCCAACATTTTGACACTCAAGATCATGCATATGGAAGTCAGGGGTTCCAGACAGTTGGCAGAACGCCTGCGATGTCGAAGTAACACTGGCAGCAACGCGTCTGCGTGCCACTGCGCATTGCAATCATTGGGCGGGAAGTTCGAACCTTTATGTCATGTTCCCTGCGTCGGAATGTAAGTTACTATAGGTGAGGCCCAAACCTTATGTGGCGGCGATTTCAGGCTTGTGGCTCACGAAATCGCTCAGGACAACCTCACGCGGCGTGCAGCTGTTTTGGCATGTCGAACAGCGGCGCATCGCCGTCGCGAACCAATGATTAATTGTCTTCCCCGGTCTTCTCAATTGCCGCAGGGCAGGCTATTGGCGCCTTGCGATCGGTCGGTAGCTACTGGCAGGCAGGTGCTACGAAGAGGTAAATGCGTCACAGCCATTGACTGTAGCCTTCACGGTTCTATCGCCTGTGTTATGTGTCTTGGGGATGGTAGAACGCATTCCAGAGTGATTCAAAGTATGAACAGCTACGATTCCAGACTATGCGGCGGTTCTCCCGGAAGGCGTGCCTTGCCAGTGGGCGTCACCGCGTACTGAGTGCTATAGGAGACCGTCGACCCAAGTGTGGAAGGCTGGTTTCCTCGCTCCGCGATGTGTTAGCGGAAATACACACACTGGGCCCTCTATCCATCAGGTTGCTGTAAACACGCTAACAATTGTATAAGTTCTGGATTCATCGCCCCCCGTTCCGTCTCACTCCTTAGGTATGCGGGGTTCAATATCTTTTTATTACGACCGATTCAAACCTGCAGCACGAAGCAAGGACAACATCCATTATACATATTGATGCTCCAACCGTATGATCACGCCTATATGTCTGAGGACAAAGAAACCATCTGCGCCACCAGTTTGACCATTGCATCTGACCGTGGCTCAATGGTACATCTGAATGGATACGGGTGCCTATCGTTGTGTTAGACCTTACCGTCGGTCAAAGGTAGTGGTCACTCACGCAATGTGCTCGTCGGTAAACTCTGCTGGCTCCGTGATGACATGTCCGTATTCGTCTACTGGGTGCGAGATCTTGAACACCGCAAGAACGTGTGTGATAGAAATGAATAGAGCCGACTCTGCGATGCTAAGGCCGGGACACCGTCTGTAACTCGACTTTAGTACCCGGCGGCTCAGGTAATATGCGCGCCCCCACCTTCTGCCATACCCAAAGGAATATTCACGGGGATCTGCCGTACAACCAGCACCTTCGGGCAGGAACCGCTCCGGCCAAAACCGTTCAGGGTGAGGGAAAATGCTTGCATCGTGCATAATCGCCCTGGGTATATGAATAAGATGCAGAGGCAAACAAGTAGTTTGTGAATGAGGCACACCGTGTATTCGCCATGACCCAACTTCCTTTCGGGATTCGGTACCCTTTGTATTCATCGTCTACGAGCGTCGTATGAGGTGCCAGCGGCGTGATAGGTCTGAATCGGTGGAGTTCTTTGATCAGCGCCTCGATGTACGGCAACGAGGAACGGTCCTCAATGCGCGCCAGACGATCCCGACTAATCACAGCGTCGAGCTCTGCCTGCGCCTTGCTCTGGACTTCTGGGTATACTGCCATCATGAGGAAGAACGACGAGTTGATAGCAACAGACTGCGGTAGAAGCACACGTGAGTGCAATGCCAGTGCATTATCGCGTCCGAACCAGTCTCGTACCGTATCAGTCCCGCCTGCTCTGGGATAAGACGACTGAAAAAGTAGAGGAGATGAATGCATGACATACCTGAGTAGATGCTAGCCGATGTCCATTTCAAGAATTCGTCATCTGCCTTTGTGAGCGGCCGCCCGAGTTCACCCTCCACGAGGTCCACCGTATCGCTGACGAACGAGCGAATTCCAGCCGTCTAGCGGTAGATATATAAGGCATGTGCAATTTTCCGAGTCGTATCGACAAGTGCTTACCGCGGCCGTTTTTGCATGCAAATATGGGGCAGCTGCAAACTCGTTGGTAATCTTGCGAGCGTTGATGGCCCATCTCTTGAAACCGGCTCCGGGAAACCAGCTCGGGACGTGTCGCACTGTCGATTGTCAGTTGCCTGCGCCGCAACGACACGAAGAATTACGCACGCGCCGGGAATGAGTCAACGAGCCAGCGCCCCGGGGAAGATGCCTTAGCTGTGAGCCGTGCAAGCTCCTCGGCCAACGTCACGAATTGGTCCTCTTCGGGGCCATCGGACACATTGTACCCATATGCAATTCGCATCGTGAAAGCCCCCGCGGAACTTGTCAAACTCTGAGCATTCAACTCCGGAAAGAGTGAAAGACATACGTACTGGCGTAGATGAGCCATCAGGTCTTCCGGCGTCTTGAGGAGTGCCGCCAACAGCTTGTAAGACACAGTGTACTGAAGTTCCCAATACTCGGCCAGGCGGCGGGATTCGAAGGCACTTTTGAGCAGCCGTCGGTGCTGTCTGAGTTCTTCTCCGTATGGGTGGAATAGAACGGCGTGTTTTTTTCCTACTAACTCGCCCGCCATGATCGTCCGAGGTCTATCACTGTAGCGAGAGCCGCGACGATCAAAAAGCTCTACGGCATCTACAGCTGCGTTTAAGATTACGAATTCTCGCCCGAAGACGTGCATGTAGATGATATCTCCTGTAGTAACGTTGATTCATAAATCTCGGTCTCCGGCAGGCAAACAGCACTGACCGTAGATGTTTTTGAGGGATCCTAGAGATGCTGCGATATGTTTGCGGGGGAACTGCAAGATATTACCTGCTAGTGGAAGGCCAGCCGGGCCTAGCAGCCAGGCCGTTTCCGTTACTCTTGCCAATGGACAGTTGATGACGTCAACACTTACCCGGTGGCAGCCTAGTGCGGGATAGGAAATGCGCAAGGCATACGGTAGTTAGGATTGCAGTGAGCACGTACACCGGAGCCCAGGCCATCTGGACGGAGCGATAAGACCAGCGTCGAGTTCGGTTCCTCCTGTATATACATTCTGAGGCATGGATGTGAATTTCAAAAGAGGCGGCCCATCCCGGGCTACCTAGTACTAGTAGCCCGGGAAAGCTACACGGCGCGCGAACGCGCGCCCAATGGACAGCCCGTCACAGTTTACTGTGTTCGCCGAAGAAATTGAATGTATCGATGTCTGATTCGGCGCATCCTATACAGCTGGCAGATATGCTAGTAAGTAGTAACATCAAGCACTGCTTCTTAACAACAAACCGCGTTACCGGTCAAAAACCGTCGGGCAGCCTGAGAGATACCAGAAACAGTGGCCATCATATCTGCTTCCCTGGTGCGCTTCTTGGAGGCCTATCCGCGCGATCGAGAGGCTGAGTTCCATTCTGGAACGGGCAGATTTTGAAGGTCCTGATCATGTATCACAGTACTAGCTGTCAGTAGTGTTCGAATTCATGCACGTTCCTGTTATAGATTTGGGACGCTCAAGCGCCGTTCGCTCGCGGTGACCGGGGGCTGAGCATAAATTCTGAACGGCCTTTCTTTTTCGTCGCGGAGTCCAACCCTCGTAGCATACGTGATGCCTCCGACGCCGCAAAGGCTATCCACTATCCTGACAATCAGCATGGCGGTGCGTTACGTCAAGGGTTTTCAGACAGCCACATCAGAACGCCTGTGATGGGGCTCGAACAGCGTACGTGCGACGCACTTCAATAGTAGGCGGTTGGAACTCTTATGCCGTCTTCCTCGCATCGGAATGGAAGGTGAGGGTTGACTCTGATATAGCGTTTTTGGACAGGTGCCACGACGAGACGAATGCGCCGCACTCGTCGACTGCAGCTTCACGGTCTACTACACACGTACGATAGCTTGATATGGCGTGGCCCCTGGCGCGCGACTCGGACGCCGCCTCACCTTCCGGGAGAGCCGCAGGCATCATATCTGCCCATTATTTGTAGCGGATGTATTCCTACCATTCACAGCCTCGTTCATCAGGACCTCGAGGCTATGGTTCTCGGGCCTAGGGTGTGTGGAACAGCAACAGGCCCCTGCTCAAGCGACGACTTGCTGACGGGGGTCTCCATCACGTGACTCAAAACACTATTCATGTCACTGCGTAGTGCACTATTTATCATTCTTGCGCAAGGTCCCTGAAAATATTTTCCCTCTCAGCCACGAGCTCAGCCGTGTGGGAAGAGGTCCAATAGACTCTTCGCGTGATACGGGGTGCTAACATATATACTATGTACGTCTAGAAATGCATCGTATATCAATCATTCGCATCATCTTGCGCGCGGAATGATCCAGGACATCGAAATGTATGTGGGTGAGTGCTTCAGCGCTTAAGAGAACGACTCGCGGATTAACAGACCGCTCATTTAAGTTGGCAGTAACAGATGTCTCGATCATCAGCGATGGCCCCCTATGGCTTTGATTGACAGTCACGATCCTTTCGAATATGTGAACATCGTGAGCCTCTTGCTTGATATGTCGCCCTTGTCGGGGACAGCAGACCCCCGAAGTATAAAACGCACTGTACTGTGTGCGACACCATCCTTCACCCCGTTTCCTACGGCTTCGATTTGGACCCCCTTTCATCTCTCCTATGGCTATCGCGGCATCCTTGGATAGCATCCTTGGTTCGATGTTTATCGGTGTGGTCTTGTCCACTGCGTACGTGACCTCAGTAACATGGATGCCAGTGCTACAGGACTAAGCCCCTGTTTACACTAGCGTCTACGGTATAACATGTCTTCAAGTATATCTCTACTATACTCAGTATAGCCGCAATGACGGTCGTGCCATGAAGTCCTTCGTAAGTCAAATTCATGTCCAATGAATGCTTGCACAGGTTGCTGAGGTCGCCCGCATACAGGTGGCATTCTTGTTGTAGGTCTCTCAGTCTTACATTTGAGCAAGGGATGTGAAAATCCTCGGTTCAAGGGTCTTGGACACGTTCCATGTCGCACTTCTGGCTACCGTCTATTATTACTATTCCGTGACACACTTCGGTGACTTCAAGGCACTTCAAGCCGACACTTGGTAAGCCTTACGCTACAGTCTGCAGCTTTTTTCTTTGCAGCTCATTTATTCTGATGTCGTTCAGGAGTCTATCGGTGAGGGTGTTCTCATCCCTAGTTATAGTGTTGATTGTCTGAAAAGCATCTTAGGCGCAGACCACCGTAGGAGTAAGTATTGATATGTACAATTGAAATAGCTACTAAGCACGCCCTGTAGGGTTTCATGAGTTTCCTAGTGCAATGGTGAGTGCTTCGCTTGTGCATCATAGAACAGTGCTCATGGCCGAGGTTTTAAGCTTCTTTGCGCATCGCTTGTATCACTGTGAGCTCAAAGATTCATCAGACACATTTTTACGTTCTTCTCACTGATACCCCAGTGAGCGGTAAACAACTGTGGCTTCCGATCATCATCGTGTGTACCAATGCGTTCAATACCGTCTGAAATTAATTATAATGCATACAACAACAGTGTATTATTTCCTTCGGACAGCTCGGTAAGTAGGTTGTATTGGCATCGGCTGCTTTTCGACTGACAATTTCTCAGCTACTGCGGCCGGTGTGTGAACATCTAGAATTGTATTTGTGTCAGTATTTGAATGCTGAATACGGGATCTATGTTGTCTAGCATACACCGGCGTCGGGTAAGTACATCAGTACCACTGTGGCGTCGGAAGTCTCACCCAGATGTTTTTTAGTTTATCAAACCACTACTTTAGCGCTTCACAGAAAGCGACAGTTCGTAGACTCCCCCGAATCATTGACAAGCGTACGCATACTGACTTCTCCCCATAGCCCTATGTCACAGCATCCCTTCTGCTGGACATTGTCTGTGATTCACTCATTGCGTCCAGCATGATCTACTTCTTTCGGCGAAAACGAACCATGTTTCGTAGGTACGCGTGCAATGCCGCTCTATGTTCTGTACATTGTTGACGATGACCTGCAGCACGCAGATGGCGCTTGATCTTATGATCACGTATGCACTGAACACTTGTGAGGTGTTCCATCGAGTGTGGGCAACTTGCATACTAGTCTTAACATGATCCAACGCACAGGTCTCCTCACAACGTAAGTACTATTGAATCTCGATCGACGTACCGATTGCCAATGTGTACTCTAGGGTGTTCACAGTGGTCACGTTCATCTTGGTGAGATCCTATCTCTTGTACTTGGCTTCGCTCTATGACAATCCCATGTCCTGTAGTGGTATGTCGCGACGGATACGCTCATCTACAGCCCATTCTACTGGGTACTTGTTCGCCGTATGTCTTCGGTTCTTCCTCCTGTAGCGCTGATTCTCAAATCACTTATGGCGCAGTTTACTCCTGCTCGCTGGTGTCGACGTATGCCCGTCCCTGACCTCTCATCGATCTCATCCATCACCCTGACGGGGATTTCCCTAGATTGAACACAAGAGAGTCCATCAAGAGCATGCTGGCCTCAGATACGCATGAACTGTACAACATGCCCTCGATTACTGCGGTGCCCTCTGTCTCAGAGAGTGGCTCGGCAAGCCGTTTGGCAGAAGGCAAGGGGTGGAGCATGCATCGCTCTGTGACCGTGGACATCAGCACGGATCATACGATGGCCAGCGGCGGGACGGATATGGGTATGAAGGGTGAATCCCTTCCGTAGCCCTCGACAAAGTGAAGGGACTGGCTACTACTACACATGGGGTTCTAGCAGACGTCAGCACTGCATAAATTGGGACCATGAACATATCGTCGCTGCGAGATAGGGTCAACTTCTGTACTATTATCGATCAGAGTGCATATTTATGTACGCATCTAACGTAGTACCGTGCTCAAATGGTTATGTTGCCGCTGTTCAACGTTGTCAACGTTCAACGTTTGTTGCCCCATACTTGTGAGAGTTTCGGAGTTCACGGTACGAGTGATAACCTCGTTCGCTGAGAATATCTGCTGCTCATAACTGCGCTCTAATTATCGTTGGTGGTCCTAGCATTGATAGTACTGTTATCGATTTGGACATGACGGCTAGATGCCACGGTAATACTGACCTGAACGAGCTCGCAGGATCTCGTCACATGGGGATGATTGTTGAGAGGCCGTTGTCGTCGGAGAATGGTGCTCGTATGATCGGTTCAAGAAACTGAGGTGACGGTGATGGGACCCGTGTAGAAGAGGCACGTACTAACTCCCATGTCACTCATGTATACGATCTGGCCAAGTGTTGTCCACACCACCAGGTGTGGCACTCGTCTCCATAACTTTCAAAAGAATATTTACGAATGAAACAACCGAACGCACCGGGTCCTTCATCACATATACAGCATACAAGTACTACCTTCCCACATCACTCATCTTCATCTTCGACATCGTCGCCACCGGCCTCTTCATCGCCCTCTTCCTTGCCTTCCTCTTCCTTCTGTTCCTCGTCAGACTCGATGACCTTCCTTGACTTTGACGACGACGGGGGCTTGGACTTCAATGACGACGGAGGCTTTTGTTTGCTTGATGAAGCCAATTCGAGTTTCTTCTGCTTCTGTTTAGATGCACTCGCGGGCAGCCTCGTCACTGCTTTCTCCTTTGACTTCTTCTTCGGTTTCTCTTCCTCTTCCTCATCATCGTCATCCGGGTCGTCGAAGCCTTTGACTTTGGTGTAGTCTACGCGGATGCCGCGTGTCTTCCTCTTCGGTTTCTCTTCCTCTTCCTCTTCCTCTTCCTCTTCCTCTTCCTCGTCATCGTCATCCAGGTCGTCGAATCCTTTAACTTTGGTGTAGTCTATGCGGATGCCGCGTGTCCTGCGGCCTCCGGTGATGATGTTGCTTGTGTCAATTTGGCCAAGTTCATCTTCGTGCATATATGCTTCAGAATACAAGTCATGAGCAACAAATTGAAGAGTAACACACCTTCGTCGACTCCTGCGTCAGAGTCGTTGTTGCCACTACCCTCAGACTCGGACTCATCGCGCTTCGACCTGAGCACTCTTGTCGCATCTGAAACTTGAAGACCGTTGCGAAATCGCGACTCACTTTCTACTCCTTTTCTTTTTGTCACTCTCTGTCGGTTCAGCCCTTCGTTTTGTACGCGAGGACATGGTGGTTGCGGAGACAGGGCAGAATGCGAAAGGCAGCGCAGTCTCGCGCTAGTGTGGGTAGGCGCTAAATCGAGGCCAAGTTCGATCACATAGAGAGCGCTCGTTTAGTGCCGAGATCCATCGGGAGATCAGATCGCCAGTTCCCCGACCCAATTTCTCGCCCATTTTGCGTTCAATTTACGTCCACCTTCGTCCTTCATCCCGCCGTCCTTTCCCCTTCCTCTCACCCCCGCGACACAACATGTCTGAGTCTACAGCCGCGACACCTGCTGCAGAGGAAGTCAAGGTGGAGGTCGAAGACACGAGCAGCCTGCCGACTGAGGACAAGCAGCCGGAATCTGGGTCTGTTACAGTCTCCCCTCCAGCTGAGAAGGCCGGAGAGTCCACTGGGTCAGTAGCAAAGGTGGAAGAAGAGGAATCTGATAGCGATGCTAGACAGCTTGCCGCAGCGCAGGGTACGTCGAGCGTGTTCGTCTCATACACTATGCTGGTCATTTACCGTGAACAAGTCGAGTTCTACTTCGGGGACTCGAACCTCCCATTCGACAAGTAAGAAAGCCGTTTTTGAATTGGCACCTTCTGCTCACAGTTATCTTTTCCCAGGTTTATGTGGACTCTACATACCGCCAACCCAGAGCACTGGGTACCACTCGCTACAGTGTCTTCCTTCAAACGTATGCGCGACTGGCAGAAAAACGGCACTGTTTGGCTTGCCAACGCGCTCCGTGAGTCAGAAGACTTAGAGGTCAGCGAAGATGGCAACCAAATCCGGCGGCGCACGGAGGTGAAGCCGCCAAAGGATCAGTTCGAGCGGAGTATCTATGCTGTGAGTGAATGCTCTCTGCAAGCATCAGAGTGCCAAGATGACACCCCTCTCCAGAAAGGATTTGGCACAGACGAGACAAAGGGGACACAGAAGGAGTTGGAGGACTTCTTTAAGAAATATGGACGGACGAACGCTGTACGCATGAGGAGGACGGAGGACAAGAAGTTCAAGGCAAGCACCATTGTTTATCACCCCCGCCTCCCACTTAACAGTCTCGAATAGGGTTCCGTTTTCGTCGAATTTGTCGACTTCAAATCCGTAGAGGGGTTCCTCAACGCTGACCCCAAGCCGTCATGGAACGGCGAGGAGTTGAAGGTCATGACAAAGTACGATGCATCGCCTTGAGCGTAATCACACCGGAGCTCACCACCTCAAACCGACAGAGAGGCTTACTGCGAGATGAAAATCAAAGAGAAGGGCCTCTCGGGCAAGGCCGCCCGCATGCGCAAGCAGACGTACTCAGCTGGCAAGGGCTTCAACGCGTTCCGCGAGATGGAGGAGGCGAAGAACCGGGAGAAGAAGGAGAAGGTCAAGGCAGCTAAGGGGGAGGAGAAAGCACCGGAGCTATTCGTTGAGTTCATGGGCAGCAAGATCCGCGTACAGGAGGATGGGGACGGCGGCAACGTCAAGGACGAGGACGTGCCAGTCGTTAAGGGCGCAGCGCTCAAGTTTGAGGGCGCGGGCGAGGGTACGTCGTTCGACGAGGTCAAGGTACGTCGCGTCGTCCATCGCATAAGGTTGTACACTCACCAGTACTTGCAGACACCACTAAAGGAGCGCTTCCCGCGTACTCCATTCGTGAAGCACACGCGCGGACAGTCCTCGGGTCTGGTAGGGTTCGAGAAGCCCCTCAGCGAGGATGAGATCGCGTACATCAAGGAGCACGTCAAGACACTTGGCGGGAAGGAGGTCACCTGGAGTGTCCCGGACGGTGCGCTTCCCTTCAACTGCATCCCTGACCATGTCTGACAACTCGCAACAGAGGAGGCCGAGCGAGCATTCCAGCTCGAGCGTGCCCAGGCCTCCGCGCGCCGTGCAGTGCACTTCAACCAGTCCCGCGGGTCCGGCAGGGGCCGGGGTGGTGGCCGCGGCCGCGGGCGTGGTCGTGGTGGTCGTGGAGGTCGCGGTGGAGGTCGCATGGGTGGTTGGCGTTCCAACGCCGATAGCAAGGATGCTGGTGCTAGTGCGACTGCGCCGCCAGGCGAGGAACAGACTGGCGAGAAGCGCAAACGTGCCATTGAGCCTGATGGTGGGCCAGACGTCGGTCAGCGCGGGCAGGCCGTGCCGGTCATACAGGCAGCGAAAAAGACAAAGGTAGAGGAGGAAACGTCGTGAGAACTGAAACGATATTTGTCAAGGGGGAAATCCTACGATGTAGTCGCATCACACTGTAGTTGTACCATGCATCGTCCATTGTTTCGCATGTACCTGTTGGTTTTTAGCATGTATTCATGGTGTGCTATCTATCGATTGGCGGCAAGCATCTGCACAATTGTATCGCATGGTCAGCAACTTGAAGGAGAAGCACATTATAGGCCATCCAAGAAACTATGGTACAAGTGAGGCCCGAAGATGCGAGGTCAAAAACAATGCTCGTATACGTGTCATCGTCCAAGGCACGAGGGATCCGAAGTATGCATACTACAGCACATGCACAGAGCCCATCTAAATTGGCTTGTAGATCACCTACAACGCACTTCTCAGCACAAGTCACTTTGTGCAGGCAACAGGCCTACGTACCTTGATTTCCTGGGCGTAACGCTCCGCCACCTTCCTGCGCTGCACCTTCTGCGCTGCAGTGACGAGCCCGCTCTCGGGCGTCCACTCATCCGCGGTCAGGATGATACCCTCGAGGATCTCCATCGGCTTGAAGCTGTTCTTCTTGCCGACGGCGTTACACTCCTTCATGACCAGCTCGCGCACACGGTCGTCCTTGCAGATCTCCGAGAGCGAGGCGTGCGGAGAGATGCCGAAGGACTTGCTCTCGAGCGCGTGCCGAAGGTTATGCTCATGCGGAATGATGACGGCGATCGGCTGCTTCGCATCGGGGTGCGCGTGCACGCAAATGTTCGAGACGAGGTTGCAGGCCTTGTACACGGACTCGAGGCGCTCGAGCGCGATGTACTGCGGAACAACTGGTCAGCCAGATCGAAGCCCACGAGTAGCGTGTGCGAACAACCCACCTCGCCGCCAGACAATTTCACCAAGTTCTTAATTCTATATAGACGGAGATTAGCCCGCTATGTGAGTGTTTCAGCAGCAAGGAACGAACCGGTCGATCAGGGATAGGGTGCCGTCAGGGTTCCACTGGCCGATGTCACCTGTCCGGAACCAGCCATCGGGCGTGAAAATAGTCGGGTCGCTGTTGAGATCGTCCCGCTTGTAGTAGCCCTTAGTCAAGGAGTTGCCGCGCACCCAGACCTCGCCTTGCGGCGGGTTGTTCGTGGAGAGGTAGTTCGCATCCGGTACGTCTTTGAGCTTGATTTCCATGGAGGGCACCGGTAGACCAACCTCGCCGAATTTTGAGTACTCTGGCGCGAAGATGGTGGTCATGCCACACGTCTCAGTGAGGCCGTACCCTGGAGTATGTGCATGAGCCAACATTCATATGTGAAGCAGGAGGTACCGTACCAGGCAGCATCTTGACAAGAGCGAGGGAGATGAACTCTTGGGTCTCTACACTGAGAGCGGCCCCACCAGACAGCGCGAGTCGCAATTGCCCGCCAGTGGCCGCACGGACCTGGGAGAAGACGGTGCTGTCCGCGAGCTCGCTCAGGCCGGGCACGCCCGCCTTCTTGATCGACACCGACGCGTTGAACACGCTCTTCTTGATCGTGCCGCCCTGGTTGACCTTGCCCTCGATGCCCTTGCGGATCATCTCCCACACCTGCGGCACGCCGACCATGATCGTCGGCTTGAACGCGCGAATATCGCCCAGACAATTCCGCACGGAGGTGTCCATCAACGTCTTCACGCGCGCGTACCCGAATGTCATCCCCACGAAGAAAAGAATCATCTCGACGATGTATTCGAGCACGTGCGAGAGCGGCAGGTACGCCAGGTATCTGTCGTCTGGCTTCAGATGGTGCCCGATGTACTTGTACACCGCGCCGAGAGACGCGACTGCGTTCGCGTGTGTGATAACGACGCCCTTCGGCGCGCCCGTCGTCCCGCTCGTGTACATAATGCATGCCGTGTCCTCCGGCTTCGGCCGTCGTTCCTTCAATGCCTCCTCCGGCGCCTTCTTGCCGAGTTCGCGCAGTTCGTCGATGTGGAGCACTTTCACACCCTCGCGCGCCGACCGGATCTTCTCCAGCATCGCGTCGTCCGCTTTTCCGTCGTATATCACTATGCGCAGAGAGGGCACGTTGGGTACCACGTTCGCGACGACCTTCAGCAGCTCCGCGTTTGTGAAAATCGCAACACATTCGGGTTCGTTCAGCGCATGCTGCAGCCCAGACTCGCCGAGCGTCTCGTACGCCGTCGCAATGGCGGTAGAGATGATTGCGCACCCGTACGAGACCAGTTGCCAATTGGGGCTGCGAGGTGGGTCAGCATTGGGTCATGAAACGTAGACCAAGGGGTAGGTGGAAAGCGTATTGGAAGCAGCCCACGTGCTCCCACCTGAGCTACCGTGTAACGCATGATTGGAGGAACCCATTGCAACAGCACTATGAGAACAACTGGTGTGGTGTAGAGCAGGAAGCTCCGAAGCGCCCCCGCGGCTGGTGGTTGCGGCCATCGCCCGGATGCTGCAGTCACACCGCCGCAGATGCGGTCTTTCGTCAGGACAGTGAATACACAAACAATGTGCGACTTTGAAACCTCAACTCAGGGTCCATGCGGGCAAGCATCGTAACATTTTGCAACCCGTCCGGGAGCGAATATCAGTAGTCGTAACGGAGACGCATGAGATTCGCAGAGAAGACAAGTCTTTAGCGCGTCGTACGATATGAAGCCCACGAGCCCTTTTACGTCCCGCACCTGCAATTCAAGGGCCCTCAGAATGCTGTGACCATTCTAGGATCCCTGGGTACCAGCGAGGATGTGAGTCTATTTCCAATAGAAGTGCGCATGCCTATGCAGTGACAGCAGACATCGCTGCGGGCAAACGGGGCAGGGAGGACGTCTAGTGGGGATTGTGTGGCAACCAAAGTAGGGTCCATCCTACATCTATCACTGGTGCCACACAATCGCAGCCACGTTACGGCGACGCAGCCACCCTAAGAGGTGTAATACCGTGCTCTAGACGCGTCACGACACCTTCTTCGGAGCCCGAAAAGTATACGCAGCTCAGAGTCGTGCTCCGCAGTTCGGCAGACAGGCCAGCTAGCGCTGCTATGCGCAACGTAGCGTATACGGTGTGCTAGGGGGTCACCACGCACGACCCGACCAAAGCGTCACCTGGCAGCCATATGACGATGACATAATGGGTGTTCGGCCCGCGTATGCATGTAAGGCCCGAGTTGTGCCCGCAGCGACAAACTACCCTATGCCGACTAGCCTCCTCTCTAGCATCGCCATGCGCGACACACGAGACAGTGCGAACAGCAAAGGCTCGGGGTAATGGACACAGAACACACGAGGGACATGACGAGACGTACCTGGTGGCAGAGTAGACATTCACAACGTCGGTCTTCTGGACACCGAGCTCCAAGAGACCCCCTGCGATCTCAACTGCAGCGTCCTTGACCTGTTGGAAGGAGATGTACTTGTAGTCGCTGAGCTGGAAGTACTTCCATGTCTTCTTCTCCTTGACCTCTTTGCCACCGACGACCTTGATCACCTCCTTCTCCTCCTCGTGAATTTCGACGGTTTCTCGGTGGCCATACGCGTCCTTCGTGCCGTGCGTACGCGCGGCGTACATGAGGACGTCGTAGACGGTGTCAATGCCCTCCCATGGCCGAGTAATGAGCTTGTCGGGTGACAGCGCGCTCCGTCGTATCCTCGTCTCTCCCTCCACTTTTTCTGGTCCGACTTCGACAGACCCTGGCTTTGGTATGGCTGACGAGGGCATGATGGTAAGACGGAGAGTTGTGAGCAGAAGCGTGCGGAGACGCGTGCGTCCGGCGACCACCTGCCAGTGTGATGTCAATGTGGATTACCCATTTGCGGACATGTCCGCCGATCACGTGAGTACATTCAGCGTCTCTTGGGCTGTGCGCGTTAGGGTTGCGTAAGAAACTCGAGGTGGGTAACTTACGGTAGGTAAGTAACTCGCCCTCAGGTGTATGTTGTTTACATGCGTTTTTTACCGTAAGATACATGTGTCACGTGATGTCTTTCGGCCTGTGGCACACTGCCATCAGCCCAACGAGACGTCAGAAATTCGGCACCTCCGTGGCTAGCTGCTGCAAGTTTCAATGTGGCTGACAACATACTATTCACGGAGCATTGAATACTTATAGAGAGCTGGGTAGTAGGCAGTAGGCACATATACAGTACAAAATGGAGGTCACATTGGGTATAATGTAGTACCTACTTATCAGGATTGCTACAAGCTTAAGCATCACATGTGTCATGTATACTATGGTACTCAGTTGCGGTAGAAACTATGAGAGAATTTTGAACAATGAAACCGACATGAGTCGAGCAGCATGTGGTCGCACGACACAACAGAGAAGAGGATGGGGGTGGCAAAGTGACACAAGTTGCTAATAGCTATGCAGCAGACATGGAACACAACGGGCGGGACGGAGACATGACGGGTGAGCATGTGAGCATAGACGGGATTCGATACACGACACAGGCCATAGACACAATGTGCTACTCACCACTATAAACACAATGTTAGAAGGTAACACAGTGATGCTCGCAGGCACAACGAATGAGGGACGGTCATGACACGGAGGTGTGGGGGGCGAGGGATGTAGACAGCAAGGGCACTGTCAGGCAATGGCAAGTGAGCCGGGAAGGGTCAGCAGGCGGATACCAAGCAGACAGGAGCGGACACGGGACGATGAGCAACACAGGGGCAATGTGACACGGTGCACAAGCGTGCGATGGGACAAGGGAGGCCACTGCATTTTGAATAGTACAGCAACATCCGGGCACTGTGTTTAGGTATAGGTCAATTAGTGAATAGCACTTGTAGATCACGTCGCAAGTGGCAAATGAAATGCTAGCGAGTGTGGGGCCACCACCCGACTGGAAAGAACCGTCGGGACCTGCCGAGCAATGGGTTAGCTGTCTCAAGTTGCAGGGGGGAGCGCGTCGAACCAAAGGTGCGTGCAGCAGGGAACGTCGACTTCCCTGCTACGGTGAGCTGGCGAGATTACGGGAGAGGTGGGTGGAGACGATCCCGGATCCGTTTGTGCACGGTGCCTCATGGCCCTCACCTAACATAGATGATCACGTGGTCGCAGTATTTTACATGGTACATCCGGCACCCCGGTTTTTTACATGTAAAGTACCGGTAAAATACATGTAAAAAAGTCGCCTGTATTTTACAGGGCACTTTCATACGCTACCCTAGTGCGCGTCTTGACCGCGTGACCGCGTGGTCCCCTGTCGGCCCGTTTCCCGCGGCCTCCCCATCAATCGACCTCCAGACTCGGACGTTCAACGTTCAACGTTCATCCCGAATGTATGCCAGTGGCTCTGTCGCTATGTCCAACAGCCTCACTTCGCCACCTTATCGCAGGTCAAGCTTGCACCTGCCGGGTCAGATATGTGGTACCCGGATTTTGGGTCACGAGCAACATGGACTCAGTCCACTGCAGCACAGTGCGATTCATCGACAAGAAGCCTTCAACGAGGCAGTGATTACGGACAACGTTGGCGCGGCTTTTTGACTCTTGATAACGGCGCAATGAGCGAACATGGATATGCTCGATGGTGGGCCTGGTGCAGTACAGGCTGTAGCGACGTTTCCAATGTCGTTCCGATTGCCGGCGATTCCGAGATAGCCTCGCTGCAAATACAGGTTCGCACCTCGTTCTTCTCAAGCACCTTACCTGTTGCGTGCGGCGAATCGTCAGCTGAGTTGCACAGACACAGAGTGCCAGACCTGCTACCACCTAAAGGTCACGGGCCTCTCGTTCTCCAACAGGCCGCTTGTGGTCTCATTCTCTACTCAGTAAGCTCCTTATTACCCACCAGAATATCGACAGCTATCTCGAGAACCCTCAGATGACCTTCGGGCTCCATGGCCCCGCGCTCTCGGCCCCACGGAACCCTTTCATAAGTCCACAGGCGAGACTGACAGTGGTATGAACTTTTGATTGCTCGCTCTTGCAGAGCGGCGGTGAAAATGTGGCCGTTCACGTCTGCAACTGGTCCATGGTTGTCTTACGCGATACACATCGTCGCAAGCTTGGCCATATTTTTGTGAGTGCACCTTCTACATTTCCACCTCCAGTGACGCTGCCAACTTCATATTAGCTTCGGCTATGATTAATGGATCATGGGAGGCACGTACATTTCTTACGGAGCATGGTAGATAGCCACAGTTGACAATGTGAGCAGGCGTAAATACATCGCCAGACTACGTCCAGGTCATGAATCTCGGCTACTCAACGTGGGTATTCACCTGCCTGTGCACAATTCGTGACGATCCTCAGTCAATACTCTGTAGGTACCAAGGACCCTCTGAAGGATATGTGGTCACTATCACAGAACCAACAACACAAGGCGGTATCGTCAGTATGTATTACCTCGGCATGCTGCTAGGATGCCTGATTGCAGGGTCGTTGGGTGACAGGTATGCTCGTGCCACCTGGATCCCTAGTGTCTATCAAACTCACATGTGGGTCAGCATCGGGAGAATCAAAACTATGATCATTGTGTGCGCATATAGTTCCGTTACGGCACACAGCACTCACCTCGCAAGCAGGGGAGTGTCTGGGTGATCGTCGGTGCCGCCCTTCAGTGTTCCGCACAGAATACTGCTTGGTACGTACGATATCTCATGACCAGATAACAGGATGCTTTGCGAGCGACTCATCAACGGCATCGGTAGGGGACATCTAAACGCAATCGTTCCTGTGTGGAGCGCCGAGATTACCTCCCCAAAGACGAGAGGCGCGTTCATCGCGAGCGAGTTCTCGCTGAACATATTAGCCGTTGTCGTCGCGTATTGGCTAGAATTCGGCCTGAGCTTTATCGGAGACGGGATTAGTCAGATACGATGGCGGGTGCGTCGTAAACATACGTATTATGCGCGGGATTATCGTGGACAACCCGGTGGATTCCCATCGCTCTTCAAATCATCCCCATACTAGTCTTCATGGTAAGCAACTAGAGTATATGCAAATATGGGAGATGTTACTGACTAAGCTTTGACAGACCTACGTCCCCACGATGCCTGGTTAGTGAATCGTAACCATGCGAAGTGCTGTGAATTCAAGGTAAATATACGAATTCAGAGAATCCGCGATGGCTGCTCAAGATGGGTCGCAACGAAGAGGCCCTGCGCATCCTCGCACGCTTCCGCTCGGAAACTGCCGATATAGAAGCCGCCCAAGTCCTCGCAGAATTCGAGGAGGTCAGAGCGGCCGTCGAGCTAGAGAAGCATCATGCCGCGGGCACTTCGTATGTTGCTGTGCTCTTCGGGCTCCACGATGGCGAGCTCCATGTAGCCCGCCGAGTGCGGCTTGCCGTATGGCTTCAAGTTTTCCAGGAGTGAGTTGTGTAGGGCCGAGCGGTGGGGCAAGGGATGTCCCTCATCCTTGCGGGGGCGTTCAGCCGCCTTATCAAGGACTATCCGGACAAAGCCGGGCAGTACGGCGGAGCTGCTGCGTTCTTCGTGTTCATGTACATCGGCGTCTTCGGCGCGACATGGCTCGCAATCCTGTGGGTGTACCAAACGGAGATATTCCCGCTTTACGTTACCTGGGGGATGGTTGGGTGGTCGATTGGTAAGTCGCAAGCGGGCTACTGGTAGCGCAGAGAAGAGCCTGACAGTTTTGATAGGCAATAAGTGGATCACCCTGCTCAACCCGATCATGTTCGCCCGCATCAGCGAGAACACGTTGCACGTCTTCGGTGCGGTGAACTTCTTGACGATCCCAATTGTGTGGGTGTTCTACCCCGAGACGTCGGGACGCACGCTGGAGGGTATGGACCATCTCTTCATGAGCAGCCGACCGTTCGTATGGGACGAAGAGGCCAGTTTCGCGACGAGGAAAGAGGGCGTTTCTGAGTTGAGAGGGAGCGGGGTGGTAGCGAAAGTGGTGTCCCTACCTGAAGTAAAAGTCGAATCACTCGAGTGCCAATGAAAGAGCTTGGACTTGTGCCCATCTATGCATATGCGCGAACCCACTCTGCAATTGTTGATATGCATTGAGGTGTAGTATTCTAATAACTCGCAGTAGCCCTGAGAAACTCGACAGTACGGAGGCTCATTTCACTCGCTTCGCTGCTCTCCAAGGCCCGTCTCACATTCTCCCTGGAGTTGAGCCTGCGAAATTGTGGAACATAGAGCTCCTGTATCGTGCCTAACAAAGAATAACACTACGCACGTTGATAGCAAACAGCAGGTGTATACTACACCCGTCAGCAGTGAGTAGTTGTAGTTCGCCAAGCGACACACAATGACGCACCACGGACCAACACAAGCCAGAAAGGTATATTCATCATGCTCTCAGCATATAGTGTGTACTATAACCTTTCAGCGACTTCCTTCCACTAAGGGGAGGTTCGAATGGCTCACAATAACGAGGTTGGCAATTGCTAAAGTCCTGCCAGTGTAGATGGTCTAATGATAAGATCGGCGACTGTCATGACTGATGTTACTCTTACGTCGTAAGAATGCCTAAGGGCAAAGAATAAGCAGAGCGTCTCATGAAAGTATTGCACAGGAGGCGGATGAGCTGACATGTTACTAATGCATACTGAATGAGGAGTTTGAGTGCACGGACGGTTCTACGATACGTTGAGGTGCTGCGTGCGTAGATGCATATTCCAAATAAGATGACCATCGCTCGTTTGTATGCGCCACACGAACTCACCGAGGAAAGATACATACTTTCGCAAGCGGAAAGTGTACCAGGCTAACCACAATCAACAAATCGCACGCTATACCGCATGTATGGGCAGCTGCCGTGTACGACTGCATAACTGCTTTCCACAGAGAGCCTACATAGCATTGGTGGAGAGTGCACCTTCAACTGGCTCGCTAATGAGAATCGGCTGAGTGCGTATCTGAGTTTTGTTACGACTTGAGTATAGCAATTATAGAGGACAGCAGCGGAAGTTGGCTGTCCCTTTGACAGTATAGGCTTTGATCGGTGAGCTTTCGAGTCTCTCAGACTATATGCCTCTCACCTGTAGATGATGCTGGCGCGGCCATCTTCAGTATTCGTTTCCATTGTTTGATTCAGACTGTAGTACGAGTGTACCTAGTTCCAGAAGACTCAGCACTACCTGGGAAATACCATTCAATCTCATCTCGTACAAGACTAGGAAGCACTACTCACTATGACCACGACTATCGTCACGCGCTGATCACAAACTTCGTGCAATACAGTAGCTCGTGTGTAAGACGTATGTCGTAGGAGTCAATCACGAGTCTATGGTGACCGGATTTACGGTGATAGACACGGAATGCGAAGTACCTAAGGTGTGGCACTTATGTCAGAAAGTCTTGGCTGCGATAACGGGTTTTTCGTACAGTCGTATCATTGTCCCGAGAAGTGTCTTCGAATGCCGTGTCAATGTCATCATGATGTATGGGTCCGTATGGGCTACGCACACCAATGACCACTTGTAGCTGCCGAGATATCAGCACCAGAACAACGATGAGAAGTGAGGTGACCCGCACCAGGAGTGGTCATGTCGATGATGGTCCGTGTGCCAGTAGCAGGTATACGGTGCATTAAGCTTCAGATGATTCAGGATGGCAACAATGAAACATACAGATAAACATGATCTAGCACCTGAGGATCATGGAGCCGCTGCCAAACTGTGTAGTGGAAATAGACAGCTGCTAATAAGACAAAATGCACAGTATCAATGGTCCTGTGCAACCTCACGCCCTCAGCTAGTGCACATTTAAGTGATAGAGAAACCCACATGAGAACGGCGACCTGCCCGGAAGATGATGCAATTATCAGGGAGACAAATGGTGTCAAGATTGAAGTTTGCCGACATACGTAGAGCTTGACAATACGTCCGTCCTTCTGAGAGTGTCGGGTGTAATACGTGTAGAGCTGCAGGCAGCCCATTCCGTATATGCTGTGCAAACAGTTTCTGTGAGTTACCTTGATAGTCGGAAGCGCTACTGGTATACACACACGCTGGATAAGAGTGTGCCTACGCAAAGAGGCACGAGTAGATTAGAGGTGTTTGGCCCTAACGACATATTGCGAGGTGGCAGACGGTGCGACCATCTACCGCCTACTTAGGCCTCAAGTACGATTTGACCTTTGAGGAGCATTGCTTTCATGATACCTCAATTTATACTCGGATAGCCGGCGTCACTGTCGGGCGTATCAATAGACGGCGAGAACCGCACCAAAGGGGTACGGGAACTCCTCGGGTGGCTGGGAATGCAGCATCAACCATCTGCTAGTTCCGAGCATTCAGAGCTGTGAAGGGCGTGTCACCGTTGCCAATGGCGCGCCTCCACTCGAGAAACAGCTAGACGCACGACGTGATGAACCTTACATCCTTGGGCGAGTTATAATTGGCCGCCTTCAAGTTCGGATCCCAGTGGCAGTATTTGTTCGCGCCGTAGCACGAGTTGCTTGACAGCCTTCAATGACTCCTTCAAACGTATGTAAGGGCGGGCACTGGGGATGCCCCACCCAAATCAGCGAGTAAAAGTTTCGGTCATATGGGAAACTCACTCTATTGATCAAGAGTCGTGGTACAGAGCATCGTTCAGGCGCAGGGCAATGTATTCTCTTATTTGCAAGTGTCTGAGCGCAGCTGATACTAGTAAGTAGCGCGGCCGAAGGCGACAGGTTATACGCACACGCTGTCTTGATACATCGTCGCAGGCGTAACGCACCATAGACGACGCGACGTGGACAGATCGACGTAGATCCGTCATAGGACAGCTTGCCGCCGCCTGCAAGATCTTCAACCTCGGTGATCAATCGGTCATCTGCGAGTTCGGCGCATCCCAGCGCCGTGGCAGTGGCTTGATCTCGATATTCTTCAATGACCCGCCACAGAACGAATCAGACATGACTACTATATTCAGGGATCAGTACGCGTCGCATGTAGATCCGAGTCCTTAGATGTGGTTTTGTGCTGATCTCGAAGTTGTCGCCGTCTTCGACTCGGCTACATGATGCTTACTATGTGTAGGCTACTGGCAGCCTCTCGTCCTCCAACATAGCCTCTTGGGGACAATATCGAGGTTCGTCTTATTGCGGGTCACCGAACCGATAGACTGTGGCAGTGGCAAGGCACTACTTGAGCGTCGTACATGCCAAGGGTGGCCGTGACTCGGAGCATGGCCGTCCGGGAGGGGACGACAGACGGGGATGTCACGGTTGCGTCATGTCACACTGTGACTGACCTGGCCAGGCCCTGCTTACACGTCTGAAGAGCCGACTCGGAGACATAACTGAACCTCCACGCCCACGTTCACGCTCAGGTGCCATACGAGTCAGCCAAGGAATACATTTCTCGAAGCATATCATTATACGCATAGTCTGGCGTTAGTAACCACTAGCCCGTTCAAGCGGGCACAAAGAGTACAGATATAACAAACACAGAAGTACAGGAACTAGTCGAGGCCCATGTCAAGCCAACGTGCAAAGACAACTCATCACATGCTCCTCTTTCTCCTAGAATGCGCTAATGAGAGGATGGGTCAGACGTCCTCTCGTCCTGAGGGGGATCCCACTTCGATACATTTGCGACAGACGCGTTAGGTGTCATTTCTGGGCGGATCCTCCGCACTTCCATAGATGGGAAGCTAATCAGGCCGTGACTTTCGAGGGCCTGTCTGATGTTCTCCCGCGAGTTCAACCTAGAGAGTGACGCAGCGCGTATATGAGCAATGAATCAACAGACGTTAGCGCGCACATGGAGTACGCACGTAGAGAGCATAGAACACGTGTACACTACCCGTTCCCATAATCAGCGGTGCCCCGTGAAAGGCAGAGCAGGCACGACGTACCGCGAACTAATACAAACCAGAAGCTGGTACATATCGTGGTTTTCGGATAGATGATGAACTGTGACTTGTGTTCAGATTCCAGGACAAGTCGCCGGCTCGCAGGACTCACCATGACAAGAGTAGCAAGTGCCAAAATGCTAAAAAATGTTTGAGATGAGAGTAAGCTGGGGGCCGGCGCGAATAGCGATGGATCATACGTGTTAAGAGCACCTGTAGCCGCAAAAGGTCAGCGCGAAACTTGGAAATGAGATGAGAAAACACATACATGTGTTCAACGCATACATAACGAGCAAATGGATGGCATGATTCGTTCTGACGCAGAGCATGAGCATGCAGCCTGTAAAGCAGGATTGCGAAGGCCGACCGAGGAAAGACAGACCGCCTCGCGTACAGACAATAAGTCAGTGTTATCGCGATAAGTGAGTCGCATGCGATGTCAGAACACAGCGCTGCAGCACTGTACGGCTGGAACGAGGTTCGTGAGGGCTAACTAGGACAGTTGGTGGGTACACACAAACAAAAGGCCCGCCTCAGCAAAGTTTTCCACATGCAGGAGGCTTTAAAGAGGTGGCGAGAAGGTCGTCAATCGTGCGTTCGAAGCTGGCTGCATGAGAAACCCACCCAACAACGGAGTATGCTAAGGATCGGATGTGTGAGGTCTTGCTGCGCATACCGGAGGTTGCCACGCACCTATGGAGAACGCTGAAGTACATGTCGGCAATTAGCGCTGCAGCTGTGGCCAGATCGAATCGAGCGAACTCGCCTAGTTGCAAAAAGCTGATTATAGACTGAGCGGCCGGTAAGTCATGGCGTTATGGTGTTGAGCACGACGTGGTGACTTACTATGATTACTGATATGATGACACGGTGTCTGCCGCAAACTATAGACCAAGTGTCTAGTGCAATGCATGATTTGCGTGTGATGAACTTACGTCGGTATATGCGGTATACAAAATACCTAGCGTGAAAAGACATCACACGTTGGAGGATCAGTGGACCATGAGGGACAACCTACTGTCGAACCATCGTGCCCAGTACACTCTGTGAACGGTGCATCAGTACCGGATATGGTCATGGAATACAAGGCACAGGCTGCTTACACCAACGAGGACTTGAACCTGCGGCATAATCAACATATTTCATCTCAAACATTAGGAATTTACTGACCAGAAGGAGCCTAGTTAGTAGATAGCATGGTCAGACGAGATATAGGCCAAGACTGCATACACTCACCAGTATACACTTTGTAACGCCTTCAGGTCGCCGAAACAGTCCACAGTGTAGTGGTAATATACAACAATCGACAAGACGACATGAACACAATCGGTTGTCCTGTCGTCAGCAAGACCCATCAGCGAGAATCCCGCATGCTCAGTTGGCTGGCAATTTACATGAGAACTGCAACCTAGATCCGGCCGAGGTCAGCAACACAGATCGAAACTTGAGAAGGAGACGCACATAGGATTTGAGTGCGGCGGAGTCTCTCCGGGAGAATGTGGTATAGTAAAGGTATGCCTGTAAGCAATTAATCCCGAAGACACTGGGAACACTTGGTACGCTTCAGATGCGGAAATAGAGTGGTACACGTACACGCTGGCCAGCAGGATTCCGAGGGCGAGAGGTCCGAGGAGGCTGGAGACAATCCGCGGGGGGGACATGACGAGGATCGCGACGCCTTCCCTGGCACCCTTGGCCACGACCACAGGCTGTCAGAGTATAAATACCTCAGGCCAAAGTAACCAGGTTCGATCTCATCTATGCATCATGCACGAGAGCACATATTCCTCTCCCGGATTCTGCGACTGCGATCCGCCAGCCATGAAGTGGCGGGCGATTAATTGCTGCAGACACGTATCAATGACTGCGCTGCTCAAAACCTAGTCGGGCGCTTGGGCAGGGTGCCGCTGGGCATAACACAAGGTCATGCTAAGTTCCGCGGAGCCTGTGTACGCTCCATTCTGTGCAACGCATGAGGTGTTGAACAATGCAACAAAGACTCAAACCACAGTGCACAAGAAATCTTGCGTTAGTCACATCACGGGCTGAGTGCGAAGTAAGCACAGACGGTGAGGATCTCGGTATCTGGCACCCCCGGGCTCGAAACGGTGGTGTGATCAACAGTATGTAGCATACGATGCGGCAAGCCTGAGCTTCCCGGCGACTCTGACGTCGACGTCGACGCTATGATGATCATCTCTCTGAGCCACGGCCATATGTGCCAGTGGGCGAGGGTTCCATGACAACCTCGCCGATCTGTTCTTTGCGAACGAGGGAAATACGAGCCGCTTGCAGAGATGTAGCCGAGTATGCTTGAATTTTCGTTTAGCAACGCTGTCGCAACACACGAACTACGACAGCGTTGACCAACAGATCAGTCAACAGTATCATGGTCTGTCAACGTGCTTACTTGGATCCCATTATCCCGAGTATGTCTCCATACATGATCGGGGCTCAACCTCGTGTGCCAATGACTAATTGGAGACACAACTTGCATCATGTAAGGCGACCGCGCTTCCAGTGGGCTTTGGCTGGCTAGCCATGAGTAGAAGCTCTTCAATCTAAAAGGTGGTAAAAGATTTAGGCCACGTAGCAACATATGAGCATATTAATCGACTGTGGGTCTTGGAGGTGATGGAACGCGGCAATAATGTTAACAATTCCGAGTCGTGCAGGGATACCTGGGCCCAGTGGACTGCCGCCGGGCAGCCCGTCGGTCAGAAGTCAACCAACATCACGATCGCGTCGTGTCACTGAGTGTCACTGAGTGACCAACACCTTGCCACGTACTGCGACGTGGTGCGTCACTGGGCAACCCTCGGCTCCGAGTCGGATTCAAATTCTGTAAGTACTGATTCTGTACTGTTTTTGGGAGGGCTGGTCACGACCCCAGTGTATGACTAGCCACTCGAAGGTGGCGGCGCAACCCGGGATATATGTAGAAAGATGGCGTGTGTCTGTCCGGGCCGCCGCGTGACGCCTTTTCACGCTGTACCGCGCGGCGTCCCGCCGTTGCCTTCCGCTTGCGGCACTCGCCATGACGTCACCCTCTCCCTCCCTGCACGCATATATACCGCCGCGGTGTCGCGGGTACATCTCCTTTTCCCCCACCATGTCTCTCACGCAGTCCTGTATATCTGCATCCGCCGTGTGCATCGTGTGCAGCGCATCTGCGCGCAATGTGTCCGCGTCACGTCGTCGTCGGATAGCATATGCCCCCCGCGACTCGCCTCAGAGGCGCCACCCGCCGGCGTAGAAAGTACAAAGCATAGATCACAATGAGGAGGTGCTTATCCCTAGTACGGAATCCTCCGTTATCCCTACGGAATCCGTAGGGATATGACATCACGTGTTGCAATCCGTCGCACTCAAAGCCCGCCCGCGCAGCCGTATCCATCAGGAAAACCCCAGACTCCTTCCACAGCGCCACTTCCGAAGAGGATCGGCCCGGGACTTCTGAACAAGGGCTCACCACCTTCAGTGACGACTGGCACAACTGGTCATTAGCTAAGCAGGAAAACCCCGGCCGGTGTCATACATGAGGCATGCCGGGTCCAGAACGGCTCTCCGCCAAGTGATGGGAGGTAAACTGGCATCCCGGCATTTGCCCGTGGTGGCAAAACAGCGAGACTGACAGGACGGTTATCCAAATGCAGTTGTGTGGAGACCTCGCGAGAATGACCAGGACCGTGCGTGTAGCCTCAGTAACTAAGTCAAACAGGACTACTGCAGAACAAGTGATGATAAATACGAAGATGGGGTTTATTGTAGGTAGATATGCGACTCTGGCTGAATGCACCGAACCGAAAAAAGAAAGCACTGACCGGGTTTGAACCGATGCGGGCGGAAAATGGAAGTGCGAGCCACCACTGAGCCATAACAGCAATTATGTTGACCTGATATATAGTCACAGGTGCAACGCGCTGCACATAGACGATGCAACGTGGACAGACTGACGTGGATCCGTCAGAGTGGTCACCTCCCAGCGCCGTGGCAGTGACTCGATCTCGAGACTCTTCAATGACCCGAACGAATCAGACATGACTATCATATTCAGGAATAATCCACGAATCAGTACGCGTCGCATGTAGATCCGAGTCCTTAAGATGTGGTTTCGTGCTGACCTCGAAATTGTCGCCGTCCTCGACTCGGCTATATCGGATGCTTACTATGTGTAGGCTACTGGCAGCCTCTCGTCCTCCAACATAGCGTTGTGGTGCCTCTTGAGGACAATGTCGAGGTTCGTCTTATGGCGGGTCATCAAACCAATAGACTGTGACAGTGGCAAGATACTACTTGAGCGTCGTACATGCCAAGTGTGGCTGTGAGCATGGCAGTGGTCGTCCGAGAGGGGCGGACCACAGATCGCGTCATGTCACACTGTGACTGGCGCATACGCCCTGGCGTCTGAAGAGCCAACTCGGAGACATAACTGAATCTCCACGCCCACGTCCACGCCCAAGTGCCGTACGAGTTAGCCAAGGATGATATTTCTTAAAGCATATCAATATATGCATAGTCTGGCATTAGTAACCATTAGCCCATTTAAGTGGGCACCGAGAGTACAGATACAAACACGGAAGTACAGACACTGGTCGAAGTCCATGTCAAGCCAACGTACAAAGACAACTCATTGCATGCTCCTCTTGCCCCTAGAACATGCTAATGAGAAGACGGGTAAGACATCCTCTCGTCCTGAGGGGAATCCCACTTCGATACATTTGCAGCAGACACGTCAGGTGTCATTTCTGGGCCGATCCTCCGTACTTCCATAGATGGGAAGCTGATTAGGCCGTGACTTTCGAGGGCCTGTCTGATGTTCTCGCGCGAGTTTAACCTACAGAACAACACAGCGCGTGTATGAGCAACGAATCGACGTCAGCGCGTACATGGAGTACGCACGTAGAGAGCATAGAACATGTGTACACTATCCGCTTCCATGATCAGCGGTGCCCCGTGAAAGGCGGGGCAGGCACGACGTACCGCGAACCAGTACAAACCAGAAGGTGGTATATATCGTGGTTTGCGGATAGACGATGAACTGTGACTTGTGTTCAGATTCCGGGACAAGTCGCCTTCAAAGCAGCTCGTAGGACTCACCGTGACAAGAGTAGCAAGCGCTAACATCCTAGAAAATGTTTGAGATGAGAGTAAGCTGGGGGCCCGTGCGAATCGCGAGGCATCGTACGTGTTCAGAGCACCTGTGGCCGCAAAAGGTCAGCGCGAAACTTGGAAATGAGATGCGGAAACACATACAGGTGTTCAAAGCATACATAACGAGCAAATGGATGGCATGATTCGTCCTGCCGTGAAGCGTGAGCATGGCAGCCCATAACGCAGGGTTGCAGAGGCTGACCGAGGGAAGACAGTCCGCCTCGCGTACAGACAATAAGTCAGCGTTATCGCGATAAGCGAGTCGCATGCGATGTCAGAACACAACGCTGCAGCACTGTACAGCTAGAACGACGCCTGTGAAGGCTGAGCTGACAAGAACAGCTCGATGGGTGCTCACAAACAAGTGGTCTGCCACAGAGAAGCTCTCCACGCTCAGGAGGCTTAGAGAGTGTGGCGAGAAGGTCAGTGATTGTGCTTTTGAAGCTGACTGCATGGGAAACCCACCCAATAACGGAGTATGCTAAGGATTGAATGTGTGAGGTCGTGCTGCGCATATCAGAGGTTGGCACGCACCTATGGAGAATGCTGAAGTACATGTCAGCGATTAGCGGTTCGGCTGTGGCCAAATCAAACTGAGCGAACTTGCCTAGTTCCAAAAAGCTGATTATAGACTGAGCAGCCGGTAAGTCATGGTGTTGTGGCGTTGAGCACAGCCTGTAGACTCACTATAATTACTGATATGATGACACGGTGTCTACCGCAAACTGCAGACCGAGTGTCTAGTAGTATAACGCATGATCAACGTGTGATGAACTCACGTCGGTATATGCGGTATACAAAATACCTAGCGTGAAAAGACGTCATGACACGTTGTAGAATCAGTGGACCATGAGGGGCAACCTACTGTCGAACCATCGTGCCCAGTACACTCTGTGAACGGCGCATCAGTACAGGATCAGTCATGGAACACAAGACTCAGGCTGCTCACACCAACGAGGACTTGAACCTACGGCATGATCAACGTATATTCATCTGAAACATTAGAAAATTACTGACCAGAAGGAGCCTAGATAGTACATGGTATAGTCAGACGAGATATGGACATATGGACACTGGCAGAGCCTCTTACACTCACCAGTAAACACTATACAAAGCCTGCAGGTCGCCGAAACAGTCCACAGTGTAGTGGTAGTATACAATAACCGACAAGACAACATGAACACAATCGGTTGTCCTGTCGTCAGCAAGACCCATCAGCGGAGATCCTGCATGCTCAGTGAGTCGGAGAATTACATAAGAGCTGCAACCTAAGATCCATTCTAGGTCAGCAACGAAGGATTGTACTTTGGAAAAGAGACGCACATAGGCTTTCAGTGCGGCGGAGTCTCTCTGGGAGAATGTGGTATAATAAAGGTATGCCTGTAAGCAGTTGATCCCGAAGACACTAGGAGCATTGAGTACGCTTAAGACGCGGAAATAGAGTGGTGCACATACATGCTGGCCAGCAGGATTCCGAGGGCTAGAGGTCCGAGGAGGTTGGAGACAGTCTGCGGGGGGGACATGACGAGGATCGCGACGCCTTCCCTTGCACGTATAGCCACGACCACAGGCTGTCAGGGTATAAATGCCCTAGAGCGAAGCAACCAATTCCGATCCCATCTATGCATCATGCACGAGAGCGCATATTCCTCTCCCGGATTCTGCGACTGCGATCCGCCAGCCATAAAGTGGCGGGCGATTAATTGCTGTAGACACGTATCAATACTGCTCTGCTCGAAACCTACTCGGGCGCTTGGGCCGGGACCTGGCACAACGCAAGACCATGCTTTTCGCGGAGCCTGTGAACGCTGCATTCTGTGCAACACGTGAGGTGTTGAAGGATGAAACGAAAACCACAGATGACGAGAATTCTTGCGTTATTTACATTACGGGCCAAGCGCAAAGTAACGACAGACGGTGAGGATCTCGGTATCCACCTCGCCCGCAACGGCGACGTGATCAACAGTAGCATACGATGCGAGCCTGAGCTTCCCAGCGACTCTGACGTGGACGGTATGATAATCATCTATCTGAGCCGCAACTGTATGTGGCGAGGATTCCATGACAACTTCGCCTGTTTGTTCTTTGCGAGCAAGGTGCCGAGGGATATACAAGCCGCTTACAGAGATGTAGTCGAGTATACTTGAATTTTCCTTTAGTCACGCTGCCGCAACACATGAACTGCGACAGCGTTGACCAACAAATTAGTCAATAGTGTCATGGTCGGTGAACGTGCTCACTTGGATCCCAGTATCCCGAGTATGTCTCTATACATAGGGGCTCAACCTCGTGTGCCAACGAGTTGGAGACACAACTTGCATCATGTAAGGTGACCGCGCTGATCAGTGGGCTCTAGCTGGCTGACCATGAGCTGAAGCTCTTCAATTCATGGAGAAAGAGGTGACGGCCCATTTGGGCCGCGTAGCAACATATGAGCATATGTAGTGATCGATTGTGGGTCTCGGAGGTAAAGGAACACACTAATGATCAACCAACGTCACCATCGCGTCGTTTCACTGCGTCACTGCCGCGTGACGCCTGAAAAACGCCGTACCGCGGCGCGCGTCCCGCCGTTGCCTTCCGCTTGCGGCACTCACCATGACGTCACCCTCTCCCTCCCTGCACACATATATACCGCCGCGGCGTTGCAGGTACATCTCCTTTCCCCCCACCATGTCTCTCGCGCAGTCCTGTATATCTTCATCCGCCGTGTGCATCGTGTGCAGCACATCCGCGCGCAATATGTCCGCGCGCCGCGTCGGACAGCATATGCCCCCCGCGATCCTCATAGGCACCACCCGCCGTCGTATAATGTACAAAGCATAGATCAAAATGAGGGGGTGCTTATCCCTACGGAATCCGTAGGGATATGACATCACGTGTTGCAATCCATCGCGAAGTTAAGCCTCGCACGGGCAGCCTTCTCCTACGTCTCTCCGCCATGGCTCTCACGGAGACTAAAGAGATCGCCCTGGAAGTGTGCAAGCTCCCGGGCGACATTTTGGCCCTGTGAGAGCATTTCTTTGCGAGCGAATGACTGGTTAGACTGGTTTGACTAGCGAAAGAAAGCGGGGACGCCGTCGGCTCGGACTGACTTAGGTGGCAGTGGCCGTCAGTGACATTCACCAAGCCTGGCAATTCGGCTCCAACTGATCCACGAAGAGTAGTACTGAACTTTGCTCGCATCAATATTGTCTTGCTCAAGGTAATGTCTCGTCATAACCTCTTGTTCATCGAATCCCTCTGATAGTATTGCAAGATGTAACACAATCAGTCAAAGAATTGTAGTCACGCCCATCGCGACCCATCGCATAGTACTCAGCAACCGGTGCGCCGCGCACAGAGCGATATAGGAGGCTCTCGTGTTACACTAGATAGGTAACACAATTGCTGTGGGCATTGCATCCGCTGTGATTCAAGACGGATGGGCTTCCGTCTATTGAATCCCGGCGGCCTGGCTGGGGATCCCGAGAATATGATGCCATGAATGAGGTGTTGCGAACTGTCACGTCGACTCAATGAGTGGCATGATGCATTCAAGAGTTCTCGCTATCGTTCTCATCTAAGTTCGTGATGCACTTCGCAAGGTTGCAAATACAATACCACCAAAGAAGAGGAGCTTGCAGCAGCACGAATAAACCCGTCCCTTTACTAGATTCTTTAGTACTCTCTTTCGCGACCATGATGCCAGTGAGCTAGAAGCTTACCGCGGTACTCAATAGCAAGGTACGTGATACCGCTACGGAGAATCTGGCGTATCTTCAATTCACTGTCGCAATTCCCAGCACGTTGAACTACAGATAACGAGAAGGCTATTCCATACATTCAGCTGCGCATACATAAGGCCTCGTGCTAGAATACTAAGATATGGACAAATTCAAAGCGATAGATCATCATTCTATGTTCCACTAGTCAACAAATTTCCAAGCATCTCACACTTCTGTGGTCACGGACGTGATACTCTCTTTACCCTCCGCGCCACTAGCTTCCTGCTGTAATACCCACTGATCATCTACAGCGGAGTGCAGAGGTAGCAATTTCATCAGCAGGCTTGACACGAGGCCGAGTCCGGCAACGGCTAGGAGGACCTCCCAGACGGTCTTCAAACTCGTTGCGAAGGCCTCGCGGACCTCTGTTCGCAGTGGTTCAGGGAGGCTTGAAATAGCGGGTATGGTGGCGTATGCGATCTCAGTGCCTTGAGGGAACTGTGCTGCGAAACTGGCTGGTAGATGCCTGTGCAGTTCGTTCTGGAGCACCGTGCCGCCGATCGTGACGCCCCAGACCTACAAATGCATATTCAGCAATCCCGATGGCATGGTATGTTACCAATGCGTACCATGGCAAAATTGCGCAGAAACATGAAGAACGCGATCGCGAGGCCGTTCTGCGAAACATGGACTGAAACACGTTGTCAGCTGGCACTGTCCCCGGGATCGCCGGTTGAAGTCGCGACTCACGCGGTGCGAGCACAGGGAAGTATGTTGAGAACGCGAGGATCCCAATTCCGAGCGCGGAGGGTACCAGAAAGCCGATGGCATGTCCGAGCGGCGAGCTCGCGTCCAGGCGCATCAGCAGTCCGACGCCGACCATGAGGACGACCCACGCAATCCATAGTGGCGGCCTGTAACTACCCGTGCGAGTGACGAGCGCGCCGCCGAGAAGGCCTACCGGTGCAAGAATCAGGGAGAACGAGAGTACATCGACTCCGGAGCCGATGGCCGAGGCGCCCTTGCATGCTTGAAGGTAGACAGGCACATAGTCTGTGTAGTATGTTTGTGGCTGATTCATGATACAGGATGTTACGACAGACTTACACACGATGCCGATGAAGACCACTGGCATCACAAACGTCTGAATGTACCCGCTGATACCTGTCAGGGTGGAGAGCAGCACAGATGGTACCTAGTACGGATGAGCGGCCCTGGCTTGCATGAGGAAGAGATGGTATCAAAACGTACCAATGGATGCTCCGGGAAAACACTCTCGTACACTATGAACACGCCCAGACCCACGAGGCCGGCGACGAGCGGCACCAGAACGGGCGCTGATGTCCATGCGTATTGTACACCGCTCCAAGTGAGTCCGATAACACATGCAGTGGTCGAGGCGATGACGAGGAATGTTCCGCTACACCAACAATCGCATTCAGACCAGAGATACCGCTGATTGGGAAGTACCACTCACATCCAGTCTATCTGGCGGAGCTTCTCCCTTAGTGTTCCGGGGGGTGTTCGCACGCGCAGGAACAGGACCATGATCAGGCCCGCAACTCCGCAGATGGGGATGTTGAGATCTGTGGACGCAATGAATGGGATATCCATGACGTAATGTATCAACTCACAGAAGAGCCATCGCCATTCCTTATGATGGGCGAGAGCACCTCCGACGATGGGACCAATTCCACTTGCCATTGCCCAGCCACTGAATGATGTTGTGTTATTGTCTCCGGTGTGACCATGTGAGCAAGCAAACGACGTACATTCCAATTAGACCATTGTACAGGCCACGCTCCTTCAGAGGGACGAGGTCGGAGACGATAACGGCCGTCATGGTGGAGATGCCACCGCCTCCGAGGCCTTGAACGGCTGTGTGAACGCGTTAGCAGAACTAATCATCCATGTCAGATCGGTCAACCCACTCCTTCCTGCAATCAAATGCGTCATGGTCTTTGCGGATCCGCAGAGAGCACTTCCGAGAGCCATGATGGTCAGCGACGAAAGTATGACAATGCGTCGTCCGAATATCTGTGTTGTCGTCAGCCTATGCACGTAAGGTTTAGGATGTTTCGCCACGCAGGCGCACCTGAGCGAGGCCGCCACTGAGAGGTATGAAAGCTGTGCCTGCCAGTGTGTATGCAGAGCCAACCCAAATGAACGACGACCCGTTAAGGTCCTGTATGATAGTAGGGAGCGCCACCGAGACTGCTGACTGTGTGAAGGTCGATGTGAGCTGCGAGAGTGACTATCAACAAGTTGGGCAACAAACCAGCTCAAGAGCAGTGATCATGACGGAGATACCGATCCCGAGGAAGACAAGCCAGAAGCGCACATCCCGAGGCTGCTTTGCCGGGTCGCTTGCACCCGAGGCGACGCCCCCGTTGTCGGCAAGCGTAGTCTCGGAATCAGGGCGACTGATAGTAGGTTTCATGGAGAGGAGGCTGAGGTCTCAATAGAAAGATGCTCAGAATAAAGGAGACAAGGGATCACAGTGAACAAAGGCCCCAGGGACAGGCAAGGGAAGAGAATGATTCGGAGGAGCCCGAGTGTGCTTGACCTACGAGCATTTGTACCTGCAGTGTTCATGGGCATATCACCATACCGCCACTCAATGCCCATATGCGTCATCACAGAAGCCGCAACTGGGAGTATCAAGTAGCTGGTCCGGTATCATCCTTGTGTGATGCATTGAGTTGCATCAGCTTGAGCGCGAGCCGTCGGGAGGCCAGGCATGACCTCTGGACGACCAAAGTGAACACACACACGGTTGTATCAGTAACCACTTCTCCGAGGTTTGATGTTCATGTTTCAGTCAATATGGAGGTTTTTGAAGACGGTGATAGTAAGGCGGCCACCGCCACTACTCATTCTGTCATACCGCGAGGCCAATTCGTTAGACGTGGTTCTATCAGCGTGATGTTGCCGGTACGTACAAAGGCTATACAACGCACACATGCGGTTGTGCGATCCGAAACTCTTGATGATGGCCTCCATTGTCCAAGCGCGCCGTCAGGCTCACAGCTGGCACAACGCCGTGACTGGAGGGTCCCGGTACTGAGTCACTGGCACTGCCGTATGTGTGCGGCCCGGGATGACCGTACAGGCACTAGTACTACCCGCCAAACCACAAGGTTTTCCAGTGCGTTATTCTGCGGCCGCTGCTGCATACTATGTCCGAGTCCAGATACTACTAGTGTGACATGCCAGTCGTTCAAATTGCAGACACAGTACTTACTTCACTGGCAGTCAGCATGCGCAGCTCGAATCCCCATTGCAGCCACCTCACATTGAAACCCCGCCTACGTGTGTTACATACTCCGACCCATTTATGTATGTGGAGTACGTTCCTACTAACATCGAATCAATCGCGCCCGAAACTCCGAGGGACCACGTCAATTGCAACTCAAACACCTTGGTGATTTTACATGTCACTGGCCAATAGTAGCACCAGCAACTAAATGCCGCCTTTCAAACAGAATGGGTTGATACATCAAAACCAGATACTGTCATGCATGGTTTGTTCTCTGTGTTCACTGTTCATCAAGCGTCGACAGCGCACGGAAGCTGACTCGCTGGCAATCGTAGGTTCCGGCCCGCTGCTTGCGGGTGTGGATTGTGACTTCTCTTCTTGCCAGCCTGAGGAGGACGGAAGATTTCTATCAAAGCAAGTTGATCTTTCACCGAGGCTACTATGCCACAGATCTACAGGAGTCGCACAGCGGCCGGATATGCGCAACCACCGTCCGCACGACCCTCGCCTCACATCCGCGCATTCCACGAGCAGCTCCCCACGTATGACCCGACCCCACTGATCTCACTATCGGATGTTGCTCGTCAAGTCGGTGTTTTGCGTGTTCTCTTGAAGAACGAGTCGGAGCGCCTTGGCTTGCCAGCTTTCAAGATACTAGGCGCGTCGTGGGCGAGTGCTCGGGCGATTGTGCGTCATCTTGGGCTCCCATGGGAAGAGGATGTAGTGCCATCTCTCGAGGAGCTCTCCTTGATCATCGAGAATCGAGGTGTTTGCTTGACGCTGTTCGCTGCCACCGAAGGCAATCACGGACGTGCGGTCGCTCGTGTCGCCAAACTGCTCGGGATCGGATGCATAATCTACGTCCCGCACCATATGCCTTCTGTCACCAAGAGTCACATAGCCTTGGAAGGTGCCCGCATTGTCGATGTCAACGGAGACTATGACCTGGCCGTTGATCAAGCGCATGTCAACGCGAACGCTTGCGCAGGCGGGCTACTCATTCAAGACACCGCGTTTGGGCAATACGAAGAAATATGCCAGGTATGCCGCAGACCTTGCAAACTCGATGTGCACTAACCCTGTGTTCACCTAGTGGGTCGTTGCCGGATACTCAACACTGCTTCGCGAGGCCGATGATCAGATCTTCGAGTTAACGGGCAGGTACGGTCCGGACATTGTCATCACGCCCATTGGCGTGGGCTCCCTAGGACAAGCGGTGACGATTCATTACAAGCAAGCGGACCGCACGATACAGACCGCGGTCATCACCGTCGAACCTGATACGGCATCGTGTCTTCGGAGGAATCTTATGCAACGCTCCGACACTGGGACACCTGAGACAATCTTCAGAAGCCATACCATCATGGCGGGCTTGGACTGCGGCACAGTCTCGACGATCGCGTGGCCAATCCTCAGAGGTGGCGTCGACGCCGCTGTGTCCGTAGCCGACATCGAAGCGCATCGAGCTGTGGAAGCACTCGCAGCCGAGCACCTCAACATCGGCCCTTGCGGTGCCGCTTCTCTTGCAGCCCTCCGCAAGCTCACGTCCGAGGCTGGTCTCGACATCCTCAAGCCCGATAGCGTCGTACTTCTCCTCGCCACCGAAGGCCCCCGCGATTATGCTGTGCCCTTCGATACGACAACGACCGATCCCGTCATGCTGACGCAGATTCTCACTCAAATTGACTCCTCGAATCCCGAGCTCAGCGAGGGCGCCGGTGCGGGCGAGACCGCCATCGCCGATTTCCTCTGTGGCTGGCTGGCCCATCACGAGTTCGAGATACACCGCCTGGAGAGCACGCCCGGGCGTCCGACGGTTGTGGCCATAGCTCGGGGCAGTGGCAGTGGGCGTTCTTTGATGCTGAACGGACACATCGACACGGTCACGCTCGTTGGATACGCCGGAGATCCTGTCAGCGGCGAGATCAGGGACGGTGCTGTCCATGGGCGCGGGGCGTTCGACATGAAGGCCGGAGTCGCAGCGTCTCTCGTGGCTGCCCTTCGTGCACGCGAAACGCAGGAGCTCAAAGGGGACATTATCCTTGCGCTTGTCGCCGACGAGGAGAACCTGAGTCTCGGGACCATAGAACTCCTGGCCGCGGGCTGGCGCGCGGATGCCGCAGTCGTGAGCGAGCCCACGGAACACGGCCTGATGCTCGCACACAAGGGCTTTGTATGGGCCCACGTAGACATCCACGGCCGAGCCGGTCACGGGTCCCGCCCAGACCTGTGCGTCGACGCGATCGTGAAGGCGGGGCATTTCCTCGTCGCGCTCGAGAAGTACGGCGCCGATCTCATGGCGGGTAAAGTGGAGGGTTCTCCGGTGCATCCGAGGGTCGGTGCCAGTACGGTACATGCAGGCCTCATCAAGGGCGGCGAAGAGCTCTCCTCGTATCCCGCCCTCTGCACTGTCTCGGTCGAACGTAGGACGGTCCCAGGCGAGACACCGGAGCTCGTGGAGAAACAGCTCTGCGCTCTGCTGGACACCCTGGTGGCCTCCGTGCCTGACTTCAGCTATGCCCTTCGCGTGGGCGAATCCAGAGCGCCCTACGAGATTGACGAGGGCCATCCGTTTGTTCGGCTGTTTGATGAACATGCCCGAACTGTCCTCGGACAGAAGACAGTCGTTACATCAGGGACGTATTGGACGGATAGCGCGTTGCTCTCAGAGAAGGGGATACCCACTCTTCTGTTCGGTGTTCAGGGCGAAGGGGCTCATGCGGCACATGAATCGGCGAGTATACGTAGCATCAACCAAGTCACGGACATCTTGACCAGAGTAGCTACGGAATTCTGTAAGTAAACTTGTTTTTCTACTGTAGCTATAGTGCGCGAACGTAGCACTCTCGTCATGTATTGGGACTCAACCGTTGAAAGCCTTTCGAACGGACCCCAAGCATCCAACAATCTGATATATGTGTTACGTAGAATATACTCCTTGTTGCCCAGGGTGCGAAGATGGTACGCAGCCGAACGTCTAGTTCTGCCTTTGCCTCCTCTAAATTGAGCCCGTCGCTGATGAATGCTTCGAGCTTGCCTACGCAATTGAAGTCGACGCGTGAGAGATTCGCGTAGGTTGGCCTCTGCAGTACGTCATGCAAGGTAGTGAGATCTTCGCTACTGGGCAAGCCCCATAGCCATTTCTCATGTAGCTCGTGGGTCATTGCTGTGATAGAGCTGGTGTCAGCTGAAAAGCGTCGTTCTGTGCCACAGAAGACATACCAATATTTGACAGAGCCTGGCAAGAATCAGGAACACTCTGCAGTACGGTTTCCACTTCGTTGGCGACCTCGCGCCAGCTGCTTGGATATTCGAGGACAATGCATAGGCGTTCCAAATGGATATTCGGACGGAGGTGGTGCTGTGAGATACAAACTAGGTCGTGTTCTACTCATCAGCCTAGTTTAATGTACCAGTGATTGATCGACTACGTACTATGCATTGTACTAAGTTCCTTCAAAGAGGATCCCACAGTCATGATGAAATATATCATCTTCTCCACAAGAGCCGTCGAATCTGGGCCGAGTGGACGGGGGTACATGCGCCTTTGCGACGGGCCTTGGAGTGTAAGGCTTGATAATGACCGGCTGATGGATGCGCGAATCAACCAGTCAACGAAGAGTGTATGGTGCGAATGCTGGGCCACATCTTTTGTGGTTTCAAGGACCAATTTCCGAAGGCGCACGGAAGTTGGAGGGGTACGTGCCTGAACAGCATCGTCCTGCGTACTCTGTTTGATGTATAGACGGCTGATATGCAACATCTCGAGTTGCCGTAGTGCGTAAATGAGGCGCTGCAGTGCCGACAGATTGTACAGGGAGACACCTCTCAGCTCGAGATTGGTGACACTCGCAAATTGTGACATAGCAGTGAAGAATCTTGGATGCCATGGCTCTTTGAGGTCATGAATTCGCAGGGTGGCTAGTGAGGACATCATGCTTCCGAAGACGAGAGGAAACACTGAGGAGAAGGCGCCGGGTCGGAAGACTACAGTATGGGTCTTGGCGAGTTGTGCTTTGACGAGAGGATGTTTGAAGGCATGTGATGCGAAGTCGTTGACAGACAGGCCTTTGGATCGTGAAGAAAAGGTGATGGTTTCATACAGCACGGCAATCGCGGTGGGGTACCACGAGTGACATACCAACGCCGCCGCAATTGCATCACTTGAAGCTGGGACGAGGAGGTCTATGATGCGCTCCTGGACCTCTATGGGGATGCGATAGGAAGCAGTTGTTTCCAGAACAGCCGTGGCATCGCCTGCGGCTTGTGACGCGGCCTTTGCGACCGCGTCAGTAGTACGTTCGACGTGTTCGACATCCAATGGTGGACGTCTACCGTTCACCAGTGGAAGACCACCATGTGTGGTCCGGAATCGTTCCCATCGTTTCGATGTCGATGATGTGAGGGATTTCAGCCAAGACTCGCGAGACCTTCTTGTATCCATGAGTCGTCGGGGATGCGCAGTGAACCTATGCTTAGGCGCAACTGTGAAAGTCTGAGTAGTCGGGTCGGAGACGAGCTCAGTATTCACATCGCAAGTGCCACAGAATCACGACTCACCGTAGGCAACCCCGGTTCTTACTACGTACCGGAAGTATGTCGATGAATGGGTAGTAGACCCAGCATGGGAAACAAAACATAGGTACGGTTGACGAGCGTTTACATAGCTGTGTAGCACCGCATGATGAGACCATATGATGATAGATCGAGGAGGAGGAGGAGGAGGAGGAGGACGTGACTCTGGCGCTCGACCTCGAACGAGCGGGCACTCGCCACTTTGACTCTGACTCTGACAAGCAGCACGCTCGTCGGTCGCTACACTACCTTATTACACTCAAAAACACTCAAAACATCGTCTGGGTACAAGAGACGAAACCAGCTTCCGGACGGGTTCTTCATCACACAGTCACCAGAAGACGACCATACATCCTGAGTCGAACGAGGGGCACGGTGCCACTACGTCGTGCTCATGGCCTCGATCAGCGGAGCGCAGGTCGATGCGCTGGACTTGATCTTCCAAGGGTTGCGCAGCAAAAGCCACGATGTCAGGCTGCAGTCCGCCATCGACCTTCAACGCCATGTGAGTACCCTTCAGTCAGTGCGAGCCCAATGCTGATCGCGTCCAGGTGTCTGATTCTGTGCACGACGCATCCTCAGATGCATCCGTCAAACTCTGGGAAGAGACGATCAACAGGAGGCTGTTCGATTTGGTACATAGTCAAAGCAATGCCGAGAAGCTTGGGGGTATATTGGCCATTGGTGAGTGCGACTTCCTTGAGCTGCTTGCGCGACCAGTACCGACCAGCGTAGACTATCTCCTCAACGCCGAGGGAGAGGGCGCGCTCGAGGCCCAACGCAATATGTTCCGGTTCTACAACTACGTCAAAACTCTGCTCCCCAATCCCGACATAAACGTCATGCTTGCCGCGTCCAAGACTCTCGGGCACATCGCCGCCGTCGGCGGATCCACCTTTGGCGACCACTGGCTGGACTATGAAGTGCAGGCCGCCATCACGCTGCTCCAGGCCGAGAAACAAGAAGCTGGGCGATACGCAGGCGTGCTCATTCTGAAAGAGCTTGCTCGTAACAGCCCGACGTTCTTCCACTCTTATATCGGGCTTGTCTTCGAGAAGATCCTGGTCCCCCTGCGTGACACCCGTGTCATTGTACGGGAGAGTGCTGCAGAGCTCCTCGCTGCCTGCCTGGAGATCATAACGCTGCGGGAGCGTCAGGCGAAGAGCCCATTTCTGGTGCGAATTTTGCAGGAAGCTCAAGTGGGACTCAAAATGGCCCAGCCGGAGGTCATTCACGGTTCCTTTCTCACGTACAGGGAGCTACTGCTGCACGGAGGGATGGTCAGCATGTCTCTTCTTCGTATATTGCCTCGTGTACTTAGCAGCAAACGCGTTTCAATTGCTCAGTTCATGAAGGAAAGCTTCCTTGATGCTGCCGCCTCGATCCTGTCCTTCAAGTCTCATCGAGATGCCCTCGTCCGTAAGATGGTCATCACGCTCATTCCTACGCTCGCGGTCTACGATCCTCAGACATTCGCGGAACATCACCTGCACCAGGCAATGGCGCACCTCTTGACACAGCTTGACAAGCCGAATGAGCGTTCAGTTGGTACGTCGTGTCGCTATTGCAGTCCCTCTGTCTGCGAAACTGACACTTGCTTGGAGCATTCATTGCTATCGGGCACGTCGCAAGTGCAATGGGCAGCGAGATGAAACCGTTCCTCGAGTCAATCATGCTCCATATCAAACAAGGATTGCAGATGCGTGGGTGTGTACGATGTCCTCTCGTGTACAATTCGTCCTCACCTCCCTGAGTAGCAAGAAGAATGCCCCTTCGGAAGAGCCCATCTTCCAATGCATCGGCATGCTCGCATCCGCGGTCGGCCCAAATCTAACGAAGCTTCTCCACGACCAATTGGATCTGATGTTCGACTGCGGGCTGAGCGAACCGTTGAGACAGGCTCTGACCGCCATCGCGACGCACGTTCCGCCCCTGCTGAAGACCATACAAGGTAGTGTAGCACCACGTGCTATGAAGTGCGGGTACTAACGTGGTTCTCAGATCGACTCCTGGACCTGCTCTCGGTGCTCCTGAGCGGGCAGCACTACCGGCCTCTTGGCGCCCCTGCGTCTATCCTGCGAGCTGATTCAGGTTCTAAGGATGTGGCCACAGCAGACGTGAGTAGCAGTCGGACCTTGGAGTCATTCGGTCGTCTGACATGTCGAAGGGTACCGCCGGTTCTGCCCCATGTCGTCACGTCGCAGCTCGTGGATCGGGAGCGACAGACGAAGGGCACTTGTACGGGCGCCTAATGTACATGAAAGGGCGACTGTCCGATGCAAAGTCGAGAGATACGCGCTGTTCAAGGACAGAAAGAGAGTACAGAGACACTGTTCAAGGACAGAAAGAGAGTACAGGGCAAGAGCAGATAGAGCAGGAAGCGCGCGCGGGATCGATTCGAGGTGCGTGCTCAGTGCTCGCATTTCGTACTATGAGTCTCTACGTACACCAAGTCCCCGCCGCACGTTCAATGTCCGTTCAGGCAGCGCGCACGCGCAACTCCAGCCTTCCCACGGCTACCTTTGCCTCTGCGCCGCGCCCCACAACACCCCCTGCGGCCCTACGAATATGCAATCTGAAGCACGACAAGGTCAGCGAGCGCAAAATCACCCTTGGTACGTACACCCACTGCAGTTTCACTCCGAGTACTTACACCGTTTGCAGCTATCCCTCACTGTCCCTTTGACGTGCCGCAAGGGGTGGCCGTGCTTGCCTAGTTTTGGGAGGAATATGTGAGTTGCCATCCGTATACGCGTGGGGAGCCGCGTGCTTACCCTTTATGCGCCGTATGGCCACCTCGCGGTCGATCGCCTGCCCCGGCTCTCCTTCTCCATGGCCGTCCATCGTCGACACATGCCGCGCCGCTACATGGCAGGCTCTGCCGAGTCGGGGATCAGTCCCGCGCGTCGAGTCCGTTTTGCAGCACGCCCCGGACCGGCCTCCAATCTTCAAGACAGCGCGAATGAACGGCCGTGCCCAGCACCCGCTCCCTCTACTCTGCTTGCCCCCCGCTGATGCAGCGCAACATGACGGGAGGCCGTTTGCCAGGATATGCGACCTCGGGTCATCAATGATTGACACCCGGGTCGTACGTGGGCGCACACTGTTCATGTTGGGCGGGCACCTGCACCGACAATCAAGTGCAGGGCGTGGACGACGACGTCGTTGGCCGGTTCACCGGAACTCGATACGTCGTGTCATCGACGTTCGGGACACCGCGTCAGGCGGCTGGGCAGGCGGCACGGCAGCGCAGATGGGCGCAATAGCGTGCGCCGGTTCGCCTGAATGCGATATGTCATGTCTTCGATGACAGCGACGAGTGCCGTGCGTGCATGTCGACTGGCGCCGGGGGTCGATACCGGTCCGCCGGAAGACGATACGTCCTGTCTTTGCCCGTCGCGCAAACCGGCAAGGCAACACAGCGCTGTGCGTGCTCGACGCTCGCAATGTTGGTATGCCATGTCGAAAACTGCAGGTGACCCTTCGTCCGTGCCAGTTCGTCGGAAGATGATTTGTTGTCGCTGGCGAGAGTGTAATGGGCAAGCTTCGGCTAGAAGTGTTGCAGCACCTCGATGATGTCCCATGTCCGCGCCGTCCTTCTGGATGGTATTCGCGTGCACGGCAATCGACATAGCGTGTCCCGGACACTTGCACTACCACACTTGCTCCCGCTAGACGGTATTCTAGCCTCCCCGCAGCTGCCTCACGGTGCTTCCCAGTACCATCTTTGGATGCATAAATACACAGTTTTATGCCCGCTACGGGACAGAGTAGTCAGCGACTGCGCAACCACCCTTAGTAAGTACGCCCACCTCCACATGCCGGAGATCAAGACCTTGAAACCGGCATCGCAGACATGCAACCGATTTGGCATGCGGTAGGTTCCGTCCCGTTTCGACATGGTAGCCGCTCGATACGACTTGCACGGCCAAATCTCACAGGACTTGTGCGACCGGTTAAAGGTACCTAGAGGCTAGAAATGCACGGATATTTGTGAGCCTGAGAGCGAGTGCATGTTGCACCATTCGACTTACCGTCCTACCCTAGATGGGGTCCTAGCTATTAACGAGTACGAGTGCATGTCAACACTTTCCTTGAGTGACATGCTGACAGCTTGCGCGCGGCGGTGGTGGTCCGCCCGGCACTGCCAATCCCGGTTCAGTCTGTCAAGCCAAATCTGCAAGTCAATCCTTGGCCGCTTCCTCGATATCAATACCTCACACGTACCGCCCAATTTGCCCGCTGACTGTCTCCATCGCTGGACCCAAGTGCCATGCGAGAACAGGCACTCCCAGCGGCGGGAAAATTTGCATTTACGGTGAGTCTGAGTCCACCGTCCGTGTGACGTATAGCCCTGTGTCGAACTTGCAGTTACTCGCTGTTCCGAGTTGCACGTGAGAGACATGCAAACGTATGCTTGAGACTGCGCGACAAAGTCAGCAAGCGCGAAAGCAGCTCCGGTACTGAATACTTACCACTCTCTAGCAAGCATCTACGCTGCAATTGCGCCGCCTGCTGAATTCCCCGTGTTGTTGTGCGATTTTCCCACGTCTAACCTCATCCGCTGCCCCTCGCCCCTCCTGTGGTCCTGCGGACACACAATTCCATGTGAGGCAGTGTCAGCGCGCGCACAAACTCCCGTTGTAAGTAGACCCACCATTTCAGATTGACCACAACGTGCTGACAGCAGCCATGTCCGTCCACTAATCTTAGTGCAGTCGGCCAATCAAGTCAAGCCAAATCTGGAAGTCCATTCAGTTAAACTCTTCCTCAATACCTTCGACTGTGGTCACGTACCAGCTGGCTCTCACAAAGCCCACTCCATTGCCAGGCCTGGGTGTCATGTTAGAAGAGGTAGGCAGCACGAGGAGGAGTTGCTGATGGAGAGATCTTTGTGGCGGGATGCAAGTCCAGCGAAGCTAGAATATACGTCCCCAAGTCGAATGAGAGGGGAAATGTGTGCGAAGAACGGTATGATATGTGACTAAGTATGTGTGAATGGAACCCCGCCGGAGAACAGCGGCTAAGTGAGTGCTTATGGTTATGTAAGGCCTCCGATGCCTGGCAGTTTGAATGATCAGCCACTGATTACTAAGCTCATTAATCTCCGCCGTTCTATGCACTTAGTGAGAAGACGTCTTGATCGGGCATCAGCTGTTCTCTTATTTGCACTGGTGCCTTGTTTGTCCTCACGGTCAGACATATATCTGCATAACGAGACAGGCTCTGCACAAGACAGGCCATTATCTGAACAGTATTCACTATTCAGATTGTGACCTGTCTCATGCAGAACCTGTCCCGAGAGCCAGTGAAACAAGCTCTATAATGCTCGTTGCAGCAACCAGTATTTTGAAATGTCAGTCGGAGATCGCGATCACAGCGCCACACCGTGTTCTCCCCGAAATAGACCTGTCACGGCAAATGAAACAGGGCTAATGGTGGCCGCCTAGGACGGACAGAAAGTAGCCTACTCTGACGACTCACAATTGTATACTGGAGGGTTTATACCACTACTACAGGTAATGGGGTCCCATGTTAACTGTACTGAAAATTGCCTTTGATTCGAGGCTCCAATGCGCAAAGGATGGCCTTGGATCGATGCGATGAGTCGGGGGAGAGTTGAGAGCGCCCACAGCCGCTGACGCGCAACGCGCGATCGTGAATCTTGGTTTTGCCACCGTCCAGCGCTTTGGGACCGGCGACTCGGAGCATTCGTGTTCGCGGTCGACGCCGTGACTCAGCATTCTAGTCATGCTGCACTTCTTGTGCAACGGTATACCTGGGACCTGCGTGCACGACCATATCTGGGACCTCGGCAACTGCATGTGCACTTATCCAGCAGGTACCGGGACAGGACTGGTACCGCTGGTACGTCGTCGACCCTCCGGCGCTGCGTTGTCTTCCAGCTGGGTCTTTCAACATCTCAGGGCAGCATAGAGGTGAGTGGCATTCTAGAATTCATTCCTCCTTCGTCGGACCCGCTTCCGTGCTCCCATGCCTCACGGGGAGTTCGGGTCTCGAATCAGGGCCAGAACTGTCGGAGGTTTTTCCTTTCCGAGTCCCTCCTCGTACGACCCATTCCACCCGCTTCCGCGCTGGCTATCTCCACCGGGAAGGCTCACCATGAGCAGAACTCTGTCCTGGATCACCTTCTTCGAGACTGGCAAGCCGGATAGGCAGCCGGGAGCTCGGGGAAGTGCTCTGTGTGCAGATGGGATGCGGCTACCGAGTACACTAGCCGGGGCACGCAAGCATTTGATGGGCCGTACGTGTCAAACAACGTCACCGCTTCCCATGGACTGCGTACTGAGGGCCTACTCGGCATTGCTTGTCGCCTTCCGAGTCACACCATACAGCTGTACTACCCTAACCCCTTAGCCTAGCCAACGCGAGTAAACACCCATACTATGGGTCTAGCCGACACCAGCCGACACGTGTAGATAGACCTATAATACTGAACTAGCCGACGTCGGGCAGTCTGAGGCGGACGAGACAAGGCGAGTGCGCCTTGACAGACGCAGGGCGCGAAGCGAACCCATATGTATAATAGTGATATCAACGAACCCATATGTATAATAGTGATATCAATGAAGCCCACATAGTACACCTACACACTTACTGACTCAGCCCCGTATAGCTCAGTATGTGTATAAGTATGTGCTTTATTGAGATCACAAACAGTGTTATTGTAATACCAATGTGCTCGCTTTGCGCCCTGTGTCTGTCAAGGCGCACTCGCCTCGTCTCGTCCGCCTGAGACTGCCTGACGTCGGCTAGCTCAGTATTATAGGTCTATATACAGGTGTCGGCTGGTGTCGGCTAGACAATCATAGGGGGCTAAGTAAGTGTATAAGTGTACTGTATGTGCTTCATTGACGTCACTATTATTATGGTATACAAATGTCCACACTTTGCGCCCTGTCTATCAAGGCGGGTTCGCTTCAGTGACGGAGGTCGGCTAGCCTAATCCTATGGGCCTATCCACAGGTGTACGGCTTATTCCAGTCGAGATCGGCCAGACGGTGGATAGCCCATAACTTGAACTTGCGGACGTAGTCAGTTTCCGCAAGAGTCGGCGGCCTATAATCATTAGCTAGCCGACGTCACCGCGTCTGAGGCGAGCATATCATGCCGCCTATGGTCGTCAGCTAGCTGATGTACAAGGGGGTGGTGCGCGAGGCGAACCTGGCGATGTTTTGTCAAAATACAGCTTCGTTCTCACGCAGCTGATTAGCAGATTATGGACAAAGCGACGAGAGACAAGGCGAATGAAGACGAAACGGATTACGATGAGTCGAGGCGAGTGGGGACGAAGCGGATCATGACGAGACGGCGGGAGACGAGGCAATAGGGATCTGCTATAATGCAGCCGGGAAATACCGCCCAATGGTGTTTTTATGGACATGTCCTGAAGGGGTGCGAAGTGCTTAGAAGTATGGGACTTCGCACCCCTCCTGGACAAGGCGGTCTAGGCCGAGAGGATGAGAATCTATTCGCCTAGTGCCAGCCGCCTTCCGCAAAAGGTCGGCTGGCCAGAGCACTGGCCAGCCCTCAACGCCATGTGACCGGTTCGCCTCACACCGGTGGAGGACGCGAGGCGAACCGGTCACATGGCGTTGAGCCATGGGATGATTGCCGGGCTAACGCGGTGCGGATTTCCGACGATCGGCGGAGCCGACTCATCAGGCGCTCGTTGTCGGCATTTTCCGCGATGACTCCCGCCATCGATAGAAGCTGAGGCGACTTCTTCCCCATCGCCTCAGCTTCTCTGTCACCAGCGTCCCTCACCCCTGCCTCAACGCGACCCACCTCCCCTGTCATCTCCCAACGACCGCGTCAGCCATGGACCACGCAATCCTGACGATTCACGGTGAGTTCTCCGATTGCGCGCGTTGGACCTACCTGATTCTCGTAGCTGGCATTGTCATCGAGGACGAGGCGGAGATGGAGCTTCACGTGGATATTACCATGCGTGTCGACGACGTCGCACACCGGGTTGAGATCGATGAAGACCTCGACCCACCGATGGACGTCGACGACGAGCGCGACGAGCCGATGGACGTGGACGTGGAGGACACGACGATGGACGTGGACGTGGAGGACACGACGATGGACGTGGACGAGGAGCCAGAGACGGCGATGGTCGTCGATGAGGACATGCCGATGGAGGTCGACGCGTGAAACACTGGTACGTCTGCCGTTTGTCGTGTCTGACTGCGCTCAAGGCGGCTGGTCATCCAGAAAAGACCGCTTCATCTCGCCAGCGTGAGGGCGAGCGCATGTGGAGTCCGGTGTTCGTGTATCGTAAACATGTAGCCGAGCGCATTCGTGTGTAGCGCTCCTGAAGGGCACAATATGAGGCGGTGCCGTAGTGTTTTGATTGCTGAGGATTCAGTGAGAGATCACGCGGTAGGTATGGGAGACGACGCGGTTTACCTGAGGACAACGCGAAGCCCTTGCAGGGACAACACGCATTGAGCGCAGGGACCACGCGCACGAGAAACATCCGCCTCGCATATTCATGTCCGGCCGCTGTGCTACAGCTGAGCGCGTTGGCTATGGAATACAAGCGCGTGACCTCCAATGTACACACGCGCGCACAGTTACTAGATACATTTCTTGCGAGGCACCTGCTACACGCGCTCCGGCTCCCACAAGACCAGTCTTACTGCACACTGCGAAGAAGTCAGCTGTGGAACAAGGCGTGAATTCGGATGCATACCATGTGCGATTGGTCTGTGTTGTCTTGGATCGCCGCCTCGTCTGCGTCAGCCGCCTCGTCTTCCTCCGCCTCGCCCTCGATGGGCTCTTCTTCGAGGTCCAGCACTCGCAAGCAGAGCGCGGATATCCATTCCCGGTTTTTGGCACTGCGCTTCTCCAGGCGAAGGACTTCCTTGTGGCACGCATCGGATACGCGACGCGCTTTATCAATGCTGGCCTTCGCTTCGTCCAAGAGTGCTCTGAGCTCCTGAGCCTCCTTGCTCACGCGTCTATACATGCGCCAGCCATGGTCCGCCCTCGCCCGGCTGGCGGCCTTGTCCGCCCTCATGTCTGCCCTGACACCATGCAGGGCCGCTCGAAGCTGGTGTTTCGACACTGGCGCTTTGGATTCAGACTTGGTGCCGCGACCGCGGCGGCCGCGCCGCTTCTTGGGTTTATTGGCTACTGAGAGTGAGCAATGCAAACAGCGGTGGGGAGAAAACGTACGGTTGTTGGCCATGTCGATGTCGATGCAGGTGGTCAACCTAAGAGAAGAAGAAAAAGGCCTCATTTTGATATAGGGCTCAAACTCCGCATAAGGCACTTCAATCGTCATCTTACGAAGTGGCATACATCGAAACCCAATTTCTCATTGCGGATGGTGTCACATGGTATCGCCTGCCATCGCAAAGTGGCTCGGGCCAACGCGGGGAGATCCCAAGAAGCAGTCGGATTGCGAAGCCATGAGAGGTCCGCGTTGGTCCAGTCGCTAAGCAGTCCGCCTTGACAGCGCGGACGAGGCGACTCAGGTGTACAGGAACTGGTGAAAATTCCGCTTCATGGTGGTCATCGCGCTGTACGGAGTTGACTTCATGGGCATTCGCAATGGCCAAGGCGAGGGGTCATTGTCCAAGAGAGCCCCTTGGAGCCCAAGTTCACAGCAAAAGATAATCAACTAAACAGGTACAATTTCTACGGTATGTTCATCATGCTCTTCCAGACCTTCGCCTGGTCTACATGCGACACGAAATCGAAGTCAACCCAATCGTCCTGATATCCACTCCCCTTCCACTTGACCAAGGCCTCCCAGGTACCACTGGTTGGGTTGCGCCACACGTTGAGGATATCTTGCACCTCCCACAGCGGGGTACCGTCCACTTCGTATAAGACCGGGTCCGGGCATGGCACGTCAGGCTCATTGTGGAAGGCATCGCATGAGACATCGACTTTCCCTGTTCGTAGTTAGTAGGCGCCAAGTTGCCCAAGCAATCGCAGCTTACCATACTCATCGTTGATGCGGACTGCGTGAAGCGGGTGGCCGTCTCGAGACAGCTGAGGAACCAAGTCAGCGCAAGTCAGGCGGTGGATGGTTTGACAGAAGGGCACGATGCATAAGTTATGCTCTGAACAGGTCCGATAGACTACAGTACTTATGGGGGAACCGAGTATAAGTATTGTCGCGATCCCTAAGCTCGATCTGATGCTCATTGACCTCAGACCCGGGCGCTGGCAGTGGGAGAAGGTGCCGGAAGCGGTCCAGAGCTACCCCAACCCGGCTAGGGTGTGTGGGGCAAGTTGATCTTCTCTGAGACTCGTGGTGTGAGTACAACACGCATTGTACACATATCCTGCGGAACTGACTACGAAGGTGCTACTCTTCACCCTCGTGTGAGCCTTCCTGGGTAGGACATCATCAAAAGACTCATTGTGACACGCTCGTCCGTCAGTGATCAATCGGAGAGGGGAAACCAGTTGCCTCTGCACCTGAAAGCCTGTGGACCTGCCTCATGTCAGCCGTCGGGGTGCGAGCGCAGTCCTCGATCACGGAAAGCATTGCAGTGTAAAGGCAGGTCATCTGCTGCTAATGTCGATCATATACGAACTCGGGGCCCTCCAGATCCCGTGTCGTATTCTCTGTAGGTTGTGGGTATTTCGGCACGGTCTCATCCACTTACGCAACATCGGTGGACTTCGCTCCTCAATCGGGTGGGCCTTCCCCGTAGTGGTGTCTTGACAGACGTGCGGAGCGGAACCCCCATGACGGGATCCGATCGCTGTGCACTATCATTCCGTCCATGACTCGCGACCTCCATATCTGACGACTCGTGCTCCCATTTCACTGGACATGTCACTCATATATCACCCAGGTGCGCGGCCATGCACTGTCAGATCCCCGCACTCAGTGTGTTCTACAGTGTCTTGACGCTTTCAACTCATTCGTGTAGGTGTGTTAACTTTGACGGCATTCTTCTCTGACTGTGATGCTAGTATCTTGATTCGCAAAGATGGCCAATGCCACGACAAACTTCACTCGAGAACACGAAATTTGTACGCGGGCTACAGTATACCTGCTCAAGGTGCTGAAGGGCTCATATCAATCCCTTTGCATACACAGATGAGGGAGACATTACAATGACATCCTGCGATGGCGTACAGTTCGAAGTCTACAGAAGCGACCTACATACGCATTCTGAAATCTTCCCCGGTGACGAATTCGGCTCGAGAAACGAAACCGTTTGCCTGTCGGAGGATGCGGCAACGCTTGCGCTCCTCTTCCAATACATGTCTCACCGACCGCACCCTGACCTGTGCTTCATCGCCTTCGAACAACTATCCAAACTAGCGGAAGCAGCGGAGAAATATAGAGTCTTTCCTGCTATGGAGGCGTGCAAGACGTCCATGCGGTGGGTACGCACCTCTTCTTGCTCTGAGCATGCTTTCATGACTGCTACTCTAGGTCATCCGCTTCGGAGTGGCCAATCCCTGTGCTCCATTACGCTATCAGGCATGGACACCAAGAAGAACTCAACGAGATCTTGCCGAAAACGATGGCTGCTCCCTCGAGTGATGTCTCTTCAAGCCTCGGCTCCTATTGGTTCGGTAGCTGGGTAGGTTCATCGTTACGTACGTTGGATGCGTTGATCGTCATGCTACGGGCATGGTGTCAGAGTGTGTATCGTGACGCGTGGACGAAGGCCCTGCTCGACGCTCGTCTCCCACCACCTCCGGGCGGCATCCTTCACAAGGGCGGCGCGTCTGAATGCGTTTTATGGCACACGTTCGCAGTGGCGGCTATTGCCGACATCGGCTCCGACCTCGGAGCACTCTTGCGGATACCTGCGGTTCTCCAGAAGAATTGCGAAAAGCTGCAGGACTGTGGTGTCTGCAAGCTGCGCGCCCAGGGGTGGCGGTGGCGGGTGCAGCAGAGCATTGCCGGATTACCACGTTTCCGTGTCTAGCTTCGTGGATCTGACGCTCTCGGCTTCTCAAAGTGTTCCGCTTTCACTGATGTAGTAAGGTTCAGTACATGAGGTCTAACTATGAACCCGGCTTGAGGTCACATCGGAAAAGTTGGCTCGTGCCCCGGCGCCGCTACCGATCTCATTCTCTCTGGTGGTGTAGTGTCTCCATACGGCAGCCGTGTTTCTGTGGCGGTACAAGGTAGGCAAGGTAGATCCCTTTTAGTTTCGCACGAAAAGAAGCCTCGCCTCGAGGGTGTCACGCTGACATAGCATATCTTAGCAGGCGCCATCCCGTATGATGTGCAGCTCGGACTGTATGTAGCTTGACGAGACCGTCTCAGGCCCCCCTTCAGCTCTTCTGTACCACGACTGCCGCTCTTCTTTCTGTCGACGTAGCCGGCATGGCCATGATATTGGACGAATCAGACAATGTATGCATCAGCGAAAACTGTAAGTCACCAAGCGCGCGGATTTTTCTATACCGTAGAGCGTGCACTCATCACATATCCACTAGTTAATTCATCGGATTCGGACGTGACGATATCGTCTTCAGACAGTGTCCTCTTCAAAGTACACAAGGAGACTCTGACCGCTCATTCGGAGGTCTTCCCCGATGGCACCTTCTCAACCAACAACGTCAACCAACAACGAAATCGTTACTCTTTCTGAGCGGTCGTCTACATTGGACATGCTATTCCATTACATTTATCGTAAGCCCCAGCCTGACATAACAGAGCTCTCGTTCGAGGAGCTGTCAATGCTGGCTGAGGCGGCAGAAAAGTATCATGTGTACTCCGCGATGGAAGTTTGCAGGATCTTGATGAGGCGAGTTTCCAGCTTTGCACTGCTTCGTGGATCATCTTGCTGATTAATATACGGCCTCCCTCGCCGGCTCTGTTGTACGCGCAGAGGGACGCTACCCAAGAACGCCATCTCGATCCTTGCATACGCGGCGAGGCACGGATACGACAAGATTTATGTGGAGGCTGCCCCGCTCACACTCAGGTTGGAGCCCAAGAAAGTCTTTGAGCATTTAGGACACGTCTTCTTCGTACACTGGGTGAGAATGAGGCGATGCGACGTGGGTATATGCGCTGATAGCCGGTGCAGGTTCTTTATCGCGAGGAGTGGTTGAAGGCTCTCGGAGACGCTCGCGATCCTCCCAGCCCGGGGGCTCCGGTCTACCACTATGGTCCTCTCAGCCGAAAGGAGTGCGTCCTCTGGAAGACATTCCAGCCGGCAGTCACATTAGCGATTGGGAACGATTTGTCGGCACTCCGCCGCATCCCCGATATCTTCGCCAAAGCTTCTGAGTCGGCTGGCTTGGGCTCGACTTCGGGCACTCATTGGCAATGCGAAACGTGCTGCAAAGCTGCAGATGCTTGGTCTGATCGTATCATCAACGCGGTCTCTGCACTGCCACAGTTCAGTTTGACCTTGTAGGATGGTTCGGGCAGAGCCGATGTCTGCATGTGAGGTATGTTTAGTGGGCTTCATATCACGTTGAGAGTCTCTTTTATGATCGCGACCGCTGAATTACAGGCACAGACACAGGAATACATGACATCTTTGGCAAGAGTCAGTAGAACTCGTTTGGAGACAAGGTGGGGGGATTGTCAGGACCTTTCCGATGTCGGTGCCTCAGCGGCACACTAGGTACGATGTCCTGGCCCAACCAGTACACGATACACATTTTAGGACGTAAGGGGCGTTTTCTCGCCGGAGCGCGTTCGAGCACAAAGATAGGTCGTGTATAAGTCCCCTAGGCGCAACTCAGGACTGAAGAACGCGCCTTTCCGCGCTGCTTTCGCGCCATTACATTGCTGTGGCTAACGCCTATTGTGACCATGACTCGGACGAGCCGCGGATGTCTGCGTATTGCACGGACGGGCTCTGATCGGGATGATCACGTGTCGGCTCTGGTGCCTCTCGTTAGAGACTAAACATAGGGGCAATCTCCCTCGCTTCTCCCCTCACTCTGAGACCGAGTCGTCAGGTAAGTTCCGTCGTTCTAAGTCAATGTATGGAGTGTCTTACCTCTTTCTCCTTCTTTCGTCGGAAGGCCCACCACTGGCTCCTCATTTCCAAGTGCGCTGTATTGACACTACTGAGGACTGAGATTATGGCGGTCGGCACTCGTTACAGCGAGAAGTGTAAGTGGTTTGTGAGCTTGTGATATGAAGTCCTCGGCTGAACTTCCCCGAACAGTTTGTGCTCCGGACGCGGACTTGACGGTCTCTTCATGCGACGGAGTGCTCTTCAAGCTCCACAGGCAGAACCTCGCAGCCTACACTGATAAAACGGCTGATATAGACCCTGTTGCACCTATATCAGCGAACCCTGACGCCATGCACACAATCGTGACACTGACAGAGGACTCATCCACGCTAGAACTGCTCTTTCGGTTCGTGTGTCGCGAACGGCAGCCTGACATGCGCAATGTCAGCCTGGATATTTTACCAAAGCTAGCGGAAGCAGCGGAGAAGTATTATATTTATCCGGCTATAGAGGTATGCAAGATGAGGATGCGGTGGGCACAGAGGATCTCAAACCATATTGCGGTTGGCTCAACGCCTTAACAGAGCTGTCGCACCGGCCATTCCTCAAGAGGTGCTAAAGTATGCATCGGGACACGGTCATGACGAGTTATGTGACAAAGCAGCGCCACATACACTCGACGCCGACGCAAGCCTCGTCATCAAGCTTCTGGGTCCACAGCTCTTTACACATTGGGTGAGTCTGTCGTCTGACACCAGCATAGCATGAGGTCTTTGCCGTCTTAACGAGATTCGACATGTAGGTCATATACCGCGAGCATGCCATGCGGTTCTACTTCGCCTTGTACACTTCAATCCCACCGGCACGTCAGCACTTGCCGCACAACGGCCCTCCTGGAAAAACGGAGTGTCAAGCGTGGTACTCTTTCTTGGGCGCAGTGCTTCAGAAGTCAGGAGCATCGCTATCGGCTGCGCAGGGCATCGAGAGTGTCATCGAGGAGCACTACGATCTCCTTCCCGACTGTGGGGAATGCGAGAAGCAGTTACAACGCTGGGTAGCTGCGATCAGACGTCTCCACACTATGCCGTCATTCTACGGCAGTCGCAGTCCTCCACTCTCTGCATACTCCGAGCTCGTATCCTTGCAATCCTCAGCGTCTTCCAGCGGCAACACTCCCACTCTCGCGGGATTGGGGAACCCTCAGCGTGTAGATCCCAGTGTACTATCGAGTGCCACGTACAGTGCGCACTGTGAGTGTTCAGTGGTGTTCACTGCTGTGTTGACGGCTCATATATGCACTTTGAGTCTCCGCGCCAGATGCAGACATCGTCATGTTGTCATCTGATGGTGTCCTTTTCAAGTTACACAGGAGGAACCTCGGCTTACGCACGGAAGGATTCCCTGACGTCGACACAACCATACCTGTGCAAGATGAAGTCGTCCTGCTGGAGGAAAAGGCATCAACTCTGGAGCTGCTTTTCCAGTTCGTCTACCCTCGTCGGCAGCCAGACCTGACTAAGTTAGAAGCCAATGAACTGGCATTGCTATCAGAGGCGGCCGAAAAGTACAATATCAATTCGGCGACGCAGATATGTATGATGTGTATGCAGTGAGTGAACGCTATATCATAGTATTTGTCTATGCGTCCAAGTATGTTCGCTCACTTTGGGTCACACTGCTTTCAGAGAGGCTATACCAAGGATCCCACTTTTAGTCCTGGCATATGCCATAAGGCATGATTACAAGGAGCTAGCCGATGAAGCTGCCCCGCACACCGTCGATGAAGACGCTACACGGGTTCTGGACGTCTTAGGCGACATCCACTTCTTGCATTGGGTAAGTCTTCCAATATCTTTGTCCGTCGCGGACTGCGACTCGCGTTACTGTGATTCTCGGATGGCTCACCGTGCATCTCAAGGTGCTTTATCGTGAAGAGGAGCTAAAGCTGTTCTTCAAGCAGCGATCGTCGGTGCGCAGACCACCCGAACACCTGCCCGGCGGCGAAGACGGCTGGAACCCTGACGAAGATTATCCGATGGATGAAACCGACGTAGCTTGTGGGCTATGGTTTCCTTTCGTAGGCAAGGTTTTAGAAGAAGCCGGTCAAAAACTATCATCTGTACGGAAGACGGGCGACATCATCCGCAAGCATAGGCGCCCTGTGTGCCAGTGCAGAGTATGCGAACTCAAGGTCTGGGATTTCATGCAACCCAGGTCCTGGTATCCCTTCGAACCGAGAACTTCGTGGACTGAATTCGTTAACACGTTGTCGAATGTGTAATTTGGACGCCTGCTTTACGAACGTAAACAGGGTTTATATTCATGTATCACCAATGTAGCGTACATCCTTTCGTCATGGCATGCGGTGCCACATACCGTGACATACCTGCATCCGAATCGCTGTCTTCCACGACTCGGATTGACGCTCCGATGAAGACTGCCAGTGATCTTGTGCCAGAATCAAGCCGAGTGGAAAACCCCGAATCTGCTGCGCAGTGTGCACTTACTGGCGGTGTCTCGACGATGTCGCGCAGAGGGAGGCCTTGCTACCAACGACGAGGTCTTCCCCTCATGGAAATGTCGTCCACTTGAGAGCTTCTGAGCTTCTCTCCATGTACCCGGAGGGATGCTGATGCGTTCGAGATGGATGCAGAGCACATGGTCGTTCTGTCTGAGTAACACCGTCCTGGACCAGTAGTTCGACACTAGATTGATATTCGTATATTCGTAGTAGTTTCATTTCCACCGGCGTGGTTCATACGTTCATGACGCGGAATATCAGTTCACGTGATCGTGACTTCAGAGCGCCTGTCTATCGTCACGGTAACCTGAGTGGTCCGCTTGCCTCGAGCTTTTACAGTAGAGTGCTGCATTGGCTGAATACATTCACCATGGGGACTGGCTTTCATGCACCTTGCATAAATTCGACCAGAGGTGCTATGCATGACCCGCTACGGACTCCAAATCAACAATCAAACCCTGTATCCGCAACCTACTCTGTGAACTTGAAGCTCGCAGGATACCCTCAGGCTCCAAGAGACGCTACACGGAAGCCCACGCGGAAAACTCTGGTGGAAGCATGTGCATGAGGGGCTATCCGTGATGCAAGTGAGCACGGGGAAAGCGGGCCGTAAACCTACGGAGAGGCGTTCGAAGCTGACAAGGTTCGTGGAGAGGACATCCAGCACTCACAATCTATCCATACTGGAAAGACTCTGCGCCGAGACTCGAAGAGAAGACAGACACCAAGGTTCTTTGCCCTCCCATGAGGCAGAGCTTCTGGTACAACACGCGGTCTGTGCGAAGTCCTCATATAGCTGGCCAAGTCATCGATGCATTCGTGCGCTCTTCCCGAACATTGACCCCAGTGTGCTACTGGCATCCCCATACTCCGTTTCTAGCACAGGGCTTCAACATGAGTGATTCTTCCGATGCGAAATACAGTGAACGGTGTAAGTTATCCATCCCTACACGCTGGGGGCCTCGCGGAACCCAATTCACGATGATTTGGACAGTCAGAGCCGACGACGCGGATGTGACCATGGTTTCGTGCGACGGGGTGCTCTTCAAGGTGCACCGCAAGAACCTCGAGATGTACACGGAAGGCTTCCCGGGAGTTGACGTCTCCGTGCACGACGAGATCGTGCCCTTGACGGAGACAGCGGCGACACTGGAGCTATTGTTCCAATACATGTATCGCCAGCGGCAGCCCGATCTGAACAGATTGGAGCCCGAACAGCTTGCAAAGCTGGCTGAGGCGGCCGAGAAGTACCAGGTATACTCGGCGATAGAAGTATGCAAGATGCGGATGCAGTGAGTCTTTCCACATGAAACCTCACGCAATGTGTAGAAGTGATTGACAATCCTCTGTCACGCACGTCTGCAGGTCATTAATCGAGACAATGCCCATGATTGTGCTGGGGTATGCAGCAAAACACGGGTACAAAGACCTTGCCAAGGAAGCTGCTCCGCATACGATCGATGTGAGCGCTGTCGAGGCCGCGGCACATCTGAACGTAGAATGCTTCTACAACTGGGTGGGGGCTTTTCGCGGTGTCCCTGCAGCGGTTGCCTGACCAGGACATCATACAGGTGCTGTACCGGGAGCCTTGGGTGGAGGCTATGCGCAAAATCCAGCCGCCGAGAGGCAGGATGCTCCACAAAGGAAGTGTGTATACCTGCGAGCTATGGTTCCCATTCCAGGCCGGGGTCCTTGAAGAACTCGGATCCTCACTAGCCAATCTCCAGCGGTTCAGTACTATCGCAGCTACGCACCGGTCTATGGTGGACGATTGCAAGCAGTGTACTCAACGCACCTTTGACTGGCAAGGCGCCGTCTACTCTCGTGTGATCGCTATACAACCATTCGCTCTTGCTAGTTGGCACTGAATTTAGATATTCCCCCTACAATCTCCCCGTAACGTACTTGTGCAATACATGGACATTCAGCGGGTCTTTCGTGTAGTATGTGTTCCTTGTAGCGTTCGGAGCGGTTCCACCTAGACAGGGCATGCCGCCGGTCGGGCGACCGGTAATACAAAATCAGCGCAGCGTGTATGGTGGGTGCGACGAGAGCCTCCAAAAACCCCTGTATTGGGTGGTATTTCAGTTGCTGAGTCTGATAATACGGGAGAACCAGCTGAACCATACCATAACGACGTTGAGAGCGATACACAACCTCAACCCAGGACTCAATCGAGACAACTCAGCGGCAATCCCTCCAGACTTGCCATGACTGCCGCCTGCGTCGTCTTGCCCACGTCCGTCTTCGTCGTCGCGCTCAGCACCGTCACGCTCGCATAACAGCCGTCCTCTCTCCCGACGACGCCTGACTCCGTCGGGAGCCTCGCGCGGCCGCACGTCTCCACGTCCGCCGTAAGCGGGTTCCACAAGTTGCGCGCGAGCACCCAGCGGTACGCCGCGGGGTCGGGGCAGCGCTCGATAGATGGATAGTTCACATTGAGGATCACGCTCGGCGGGAGGGACGGCGGGGCGGTGGCGTTTAGGACGGTCTGGAGGAAGTGCACGGTGAGGGAGGCGTAGGTGTGTGCGGCGAGCGAAGAAGATGCGTTTGGAGAGGAGGCGAGCGTCGTGTAGGAAACGTGCACGCCGGACGCACCGGAGAAGGCGATAGCGGGCGTGCCTAGTTTGGAGGCCTCGGCCGCTGCACCGCTACGGTGTGGGATCGTGTGAGGAGAGCACCCCCAAGGAGGACATACACGTACACTGTGCCGGAGAACTGTGTAGTGAGGCCGACGTTGACTATATGCGCGTGGTTTGGATCAACGACGGCATGGCGGCTCGAAGAGGGCACTCACGTCCAATATTGGGCCCACTGACAAGCAGGTCTGGGCTAGATCCTTCAAAGAGCTGCCTCGAGAGTGTTTGAATTCCGTATCTTGCCGCATCGACACTGCAAATGGGAGTCATCCAGTCAGACGCCCCCGCGACTGCACCGTCCGGATTGCAAGACTCACGGGTACGCATTCACATAGTTCAATCGCGCTACTGCAACGTCACCCTCGCGCACACTCTACACAACGTCCATACTCACGTTCGCTCTCGTTGGCACCTTCCGCAGGCGAGCCCGCCGGGCACGTATCGAACTCACATGGTTCAGTGAGGACCGTAGGCGTCCTCGAACGCGAGCCTGTGCCGGATTGGTCTAGCGCAGGAGCCGATAAGATGAGCTGCGTTGCGTGAATCGCGCGTGTCACTCGCGTGGCTAGCACTCCGTAGAGAAGGAAGAGCGCACCTGATACCCAGTATCCACCAATGCATCGAACTGGGCACGGATTTGCGCGGTCGCCCAGCCGTCGTCGTTGCTTAGTACGATGCGCGGCACGTTCGTGGCTACGAGAAGGGACGCGGCAAACGCTGCTTGTGCTACCAACGGGTGGTACATCGTGGTGGTTAGGCAACGAGCAGATGGATGGTCGAAGTTGGGTCGAGTGGTGGAAAAGCCGATACAACTTGAAGCTTGGAGCCTGGCCTAGGATTTCATGAAGTCGCCATACGAGAGGGTGGAGCGGTGACGATGCATTATCGAATAAGCATAGCCACGGGGGTGTCGTTGCGGCCGTGGGTACGGAATGTCTGAACAAGGCAAGCACAACGTATGGACGCAACGGCCCTGAAGGGGATATGTACAGCGTACGTGTGAGCGGGCGGTGGCGGCCCAACCAACACTACCAGCACACCCCAATATGGCAAGTATGTTGTTAGCTGATCGCATCCCTCAGCCAAAACGAAGCCCTCCGAGTGAAGCCGTCTGTCCTCAACGCTTGAATATCACCACATATTCGGATACCAGATACAAGCGAGCAGCCAGAAGTCATCATCCGTGAGAAGGGCGCCAGGAAATCGAAGCAGCTGCCAGTACAAATACTACTAGCCTGACAGAAAGTTGATCGAGGCGGCACAACATAGGGAAACATGCGTATCGTCGAGTTACATAGTACGCCCTCAGGCTAGAAAGACCCTCCCCTGTCACGTCTCCACTCAGTGTAATTCTCCGACCAGCGCCCAGGCCAAGAGTAGTACCCATCTGCCATGTAGTAGTGAGGCGGGTCCGCTCCCGCCATCGGCACTGCCACCGTGCCCGCACTTGTGCCCGCTTGCGGTGAAGTGGGCACGAACGGGTCTGGCTCCATGTCCTCGTGTGACCATCCCGCATGCAGGCTCCTGCGCCGCTTGCGCTCGTGCTCGCGGGCGTTCACGCGAACACCGGAGAGCAACATGTGCTGCATGTCGGCGAGATCCCTCAATAGACAGGCGGGGAATCAGTATGGGCTGACTGCACGCACCTTGGTGAGGTCTGTAGACGCCTGCAGGCCGGGAAAGTCCTTCGTACTGTAGACCTTGAACGGCCCACCGAAGTGCTCCGCGAGGATGGGGATCGGCGTATCGCCCAAGACGTGGCATAGTATGTTGAAGACCCTGTAGCGGAGAAAGTAGTCGCCGTCTTCCCGCACGGCGATGTCCTGTTCGCGACAGACCTTCGTGAGTGGGTGGCCGACGGATGGCGAAACGGCTCACGCACCGAGAAGGTGAAGAGGATTTGATTGGCTCCCTGGTAATCTAGCATCGTCGACGACGCGATGGTGGTGCCCACAATGAAGACTGTGCACGCGCTGCTTTCTAGGATAGGGATGCCGTTGTAGTACGTGGCCACCGGGTTAGGTGAACTTGCGGAGCCATATAAGGCAGGACTGGTCACTCCAGTGCTGAGTGTTGACTCGTAGCCATATCGTGTGCTGCCATCCGTGCCCGTAGAGGATGGACCAGGGAACTTCCTATCACGGGTGACAGCCTCAGGTGCAGGCGGAGGAGGGAATGTATATTGAGAGTGTCGGTACGGTTCCATCGGATGGTCGGGAACGCCCTGGATAGGCGTGTTCTCAGGATAGAGAAAGGAAGGCGGGCTTCCCACGGAGAGAGGGACGGGGAAGAGGTCTACGTGACACATCCATCCGTGGCTGTCGACCTCACTATACGAGGACGAAAAACAGCCGATAAGCGAGTGCAGCCGTAGGAGGTACGGCAACTAGGCGTACGCAAAATTCGTAATCTCCTCCTCGCGGAAAATCTGGGCCCCAGGGTCACGGACCTCGTACAGTCTCAGGCGGACAACTGGAGGGGGATCGAGAGGCCGTCTGTCTCGGAGGCCGCACCTACAATCAATGATGTGCTGAGAGCGTCTGCAGCGGGGAATCAAGGATATCGGGCGTACTTCCTACCCACATCCGCCTTTTGTAGCTCGGCGAGCCGGACCAAGATGCGTTTCCCCGCATAAGGGCCGTCGGCGAATCGCACGGGGCGGCTGATGTAGGACTCGGGGATCGGAGCTCTGCTGGGAGGGAAAGACTAGGCGGTGTAAGGTGAAAATTTAATCCCAGACGAGGAGGGACAGAGTCTGGACGTACACTAATGCTGGCAGACTGTGAGTTATCCCCATTCGCGTGCGTCGACATTGTTACGGTCACCAGGCGGAGATGGGTGTTGGGGGGCAGCGGCGGTGGGAGGCCCTGTGAGGATTGGAGGACAAGCTCCTGGGGCCTGTCCAGACCTTGCCGCGCGCGACAGCCTGAATATTCATGGGAAGTGGATGTCTGAAAAAGACGTCCACCAGACCTAATAGAGCCACACATCCGTCATCTAGCTCGGACGTATATGGAGTTGCCCGTCAGATTGGCCGTCAATGAGGACGCTGTCCGAAATCTTGGTCATCAAACAGCATCATGATTGCGCCTACCGAGTGCACCGGTCCCTAGGTCTCTTCGCTTCGGTATCCGCGCCCGTCCCTTTACAGCGCCGTCTAACGGCCTTCGTCCAATATGGCTTTAGCCAGACACCAGGCCGTGGGCAGTATGCCGATAAAGTTGGGACGCTCTCCAGCTCGAGCTATCCACCTTGATCTGCGCAGGAGGCACTCCCGGTCACCAATCCGGCCCCAGAGAATCAGTGCAACACTCACCAAGGTGTCTAGCCGTCACCTACGCACGTTGATCGGTGTCTTCATCGAACCGAGACTCCTTTACGCAGCTATCGCAGTGTGCTCGCTGCCATGCGGTGCGTGCTTTATCTGTAGAATTCAATGCAATGACAGCGGAGGCACGAGGCGACGCAATGGCGGCCTAGGCGATGCCGTAATAAATAATAGAACGGCATACCAGATAGAAGCGGATGGGCAAAGGGGCGTTTGGGACGCAAACGAAGCCTTACCATGGTGAGTTCACGACTTCTCCGTACGTACGCACCGCCGATTAAAGAAGATGAATTGTACTTCATCTTCGGGCTCCTCGAGTCAGACGTTCACTGCACCCGAGCCCTATGTGACACTGTCATATGCAGGGTGACGAGCCGTGTACTCGCCATATTTATCTGGGAAACATGTACAGAGCTTCCGAGCCAATCACCGTGAGTCACCACTTGAAGCTCAGACAGATGAACGTTGACGTTGAACGTTGAACCCCTAGTAGACGTATCTTAGCGTCAAGAGTTGCTCATTACGAGAGTAATCACTCACTGAAGTTGTCACGCTGAACAGCCTTTCGACGTATGATGAAGTTGCGTCCGATTCCACTTGGAGTCTCACAGTACAGTCGCTGTATGCCAGTGTGAGATTCCAAGGCATGGGGCCCGGGGCCGCCGTTGTTGTGTGTGACAACTTGGTGTTGAATTGTGACACGTACCGTGACCGTCGTCACGGTGGCGTAGCGTTACGCGTATTAGCGCCGTAAAGAAAAGTGCCACCCACCAGGGCCTCCATACTTATCAAATATAACCCAAAGACAACCACATATCGCACTCTCATGATTGGGTGTTCTTGTTAATTTAACATGCACACGGTCTTGGATCGGACACTGTATATTCGTTCAACAATATCCCGCCGGGCCGCAGTGGCGCGGAGCGCTTATGTAATACTACCGAGTCACGTCATTGTCACTTTCTTGGTGCCGTCTCGGCTGCCGACCGACCTCCTCTTGTTTCTCAACGAGCCCCGCCCAAGCCCCGCCCCTCCCATCTCTACTAGCCGCTACCGAGAATTCCAAACACAAGTCCAGGGGACGATAATACGAGATATAGCATGGCTGGGACGACGTCGACGGAGTCTCCGATTCAATGGGTGAATGAACAATGTGAGTAGAAAGAGGCATGGCTCTGCAGGACCTCGCTTACGGTGGCCACACAGTCTGCGCCCCTGATGCTGAACTCGCCATACTCTCTTCCGACGGGGTTCTCTTCAAGCTTTACCTAGAGAATGTAATTGCCCATACCGACAGCTTTCCTGGCACCACCGGGCCGGGCGAGGTCATACGACTAGCAGAGAAGGCGTCGACACTTGAATTGCTATTTCAGTTCATGTATCGGCAACGGCAGCCTGACGTGAGAACGATAGATCCGTATCTTGAGCTACCGAAGCTAGCAGAGGCGGCGGAAAAGTATTCCATCTACTCTGCTATTGAGCCTTGCAAGGCGGGCATGCGGTAAGTACTTGGAACTTCAGCGGGCACCAGATTACTTCCTGTGAGAGCTCATTGGGTAATGATGCACACACAGAGATGCGGCACCGAAGAGACCGGCAGTCGTGTTGAGGTATGCGGCGAGGCACGGTTATGAAGAGCTATGTGACGAAGCTGCGCCACACACGATTGACTCCGACGCCAGAGATTTGCACCTCGTACTCCTGATGCGGACGCAGGCGCTTCGGCCATTGGTTCTGACTACATACCTGACACACTAGACCTCGGATTATTCCTCCACTGGGTGAGTAGCATAGCTTTGTCACGGTCATGCTCACTGGTGACCGTGATCTTCGTCCACGCGAAGGCTATCTACAGGGAGCATGCGATTCGGTACTTCTTCGCCTTGGACAAGGCAATTCCGCGCGACCGGCCTGCACACAATGGTTCTGACGAGGAGTCAGACTGTTGGGCGTGGCCCACATTCATGGGCGCAGTCCTCCTAGAAGTCAACCGCTCGTTATCGAAGGCATTTGACGTCGCCGACATCGTGGCGAAACATCGCGATTTGCTTGAGGGATGCGACGAGTGCGAGAAGCAGCTTGAACTATGGGGCGCTACCTTCCGCGCCCGTGACCGACGCACTTGCATACCGCTGTTCTACGGCAACCGACAGCCAGGGAACTCGGCCGCCGCAGAACTTGCATTCCTGCGTTCTCCTGTCGCCGTCGAAGCTCAAGGCACAGCAAGTATGGATCTGACAGCCATTCCAAACCCGACGTACAGTGCTCAATGTGAGTAACCCTCAGGGTCGGCGTTTTGACGATGAAGCTTGCTTACTCATGGGGGTCAGTTTGCGCTCCGGACGCGGATATTGTAATGTCTTCTTCTGATGGCGTGCTCTTCAAGTTGCATAGGAGAAACCTGGGCATACATTCGGACATTTTCCCTGGTGTCGAACCAAATGTTCCCGTCCTGCAAGAAGTTGTGTTTCTAGCCGAGAAAGCGTCCATTCTAGAACTGCTGTTCAGTATATATACCCTCGGCGGAAGCCCGACCTCAGCAAGCTGGATGCCGGGGAGTTAGCATTGCTAGCGGAGGCAGCAGAGAAGTACTCAGTCTACTCGGCAATGCAGATCTGCATGATACAAATGAGGTCATCGCGGGTTGTTTGACTATTTTCCCATTCGTGCTTATGGTAATACACTTTTCCGCAGAGACGCAATACCGCGAATGTCATCGACCGTGCTACAATATGCTGTCAGGCATGGCTACACCGATTTGGCTGACGAGGCTGCGCCGCGCACCATAGACGAAGACGCCGCACAGGCATTTGCGTGTTTTGACCCCACGCTCTTCGTACACTGGGTCAGTGACTATCCCAAGTGTCTTCAATGTCAGTGCTCACTTCTTCCACGACCATCAGCTGCTGTTTCGAGAACGTCAGCTGCGACGTTTCTTTCTGCTAACAGTGGACTGTACGCCATACCAACACAATATCGGCGATGTCGTGCCAGTGGACGGCTTCATCGACGAACCCTACGACGACACGGAATGCGACCTCTGGCTTCCTTACGTAGGGACGGTATTGGAAGAGGTCAATGGGTCGCTATCGATGACCATGGGAGCGAGCAAGGCCATAGACAAACATCGCCACCTGGTCAAAGGTTGCGGACAGTGCGAGCATGATTCCGAGAGTTGGTACGATCACGCATGTTTGACCTATACATCATGGGGTTCTAGACACCCCGATGCGTGGACCGACTTTGTCAAGAGCCTGGGGTGATGCGTAGTTGATTGACTCATTGCTGGGAGCACAAACAGCTCACCGTTCGGGAGACTGGATCCTGGTACTACGAGTCGGATCTTACCTAGTATGGAGTTTGAGCATGATAATGATAAGAGAATTCACACATCATATGCAGTGCTTGCTTCCGTGCTGGAGTACAAGAGATGGAGATCGTGGTGAGCCCCTGTCACTGCATGAGCTGCTGCTGCCTGTTGATTATGCCGACGTCCTGCAGTGCAAAAGTGAGCCCGCGGACGTTCGCTGCGCAGACCCACCCTGTGGTGCGCCCCACACCTCCGCGTCGACATCTGCAACCAGGGAGCTGACCGCGCTCAACCTTTCGGCCTGCTCCTGCTCAGCCATCACTCGCTGTGGGGGTATACGGGGCGCGGATATGCGGGCGAGTGCGCGCTCTTCTCGTGCAGTAGTTCCCACACGAACTCGGATCCTTCGTGTATTTGAGCCCCTTGACACGGGTTCACGCAGCGCGTGCATGCTTGGCTAGCCCGATGCGACAAGCGGCGGGGACTCACTGTGTAGACTTGGTCAACGGCGTGCTACTAGTACATTTCGTGGCCAATGAAGTTGTGTTTAGGCTAGGAGTCCCATTACCTCTGAAAGGATTCGTGTTTGCTCCCTTGCCTCGGTATTGCAAGGCACTATTTGATTCTGCCTCTGCGTGTACATACACTTGGAGTCTGCGGACTACACTCACTGGCAATTGACACTCAACCGAAGTGGCGTAGCGGTGGCGCAGTGCCAAGGCTGCCGCGCCTGCCCCTCGGAAATTGCCTTTTATGGTTCCAAGGCGGAAAGACGCCCACTACTTCCGAGTCAGTGTTGCACCCTACTGGCATATACCACGACAGCAGTACAAGTGGTGGGCTAACTCCGAGACCGCGCGTTCCCATCCAAGACAAAATATTCCGCCCACTGCTAGTGGCATCGCGGCAATGGCCTCCAAAGGCTCGAAGAAAAACAGCCAACGGTGTAAGTTGCTTGAAGTGATGATTTTTTCTTCAAAGAGGTCGCTGACGATAGACCGTCTGCAGTTTGCTCTCCAGACGCAGACGAAGTCGTGTCTTCGTCAGACGGCGTGCTGTTTCAAGTTCACCGTCGGAATCTAGCCGCTCATTCCGACGCCTTCCTCGACATCGTGTCTGCTGCCCCCGAGAAGGACGGCATCCATGTTTTGACGGAGGGCTCCGAGACGCTGGAGCTGTTGTTCCAGTTTGTATACCCACAGAGGCAGCCAGAACCCGGAAAGCTCACCGGTCACGAGTTGAACACGCTGGCGGAAGCGGCGGAGAAGTACCGCGTCTACTCGGCGATCCAGGTCTGCAAAGTGACCATGCTGTGAGTGTCCCTCGATTTGTCTTGAGCACCTGGAATCGTTGGCTCACAAGTGACTCTTCATCACAGGGAGGTATCGCAGATCATGCCTGTCGATGTCCTAGCATATGCCTTCAGGCATGGATACAGGGAAGTCTGCGACAACGCCGCGCCATATACCCTAGATAAAGATGTAGCGTCCATGGCAACGCGTCTGGAGGCAAATGCATTCATGCATTGGGTAGGCAAACGAGGCATCCCGCGCGCCACTATGCACAGACTGACGTGGGCGCAGGTGTTGTACCGCGAACACAGCCTGCAGCTTCTCTTCAAGTTCCCCGATCCACCCCCGACGCATGATATCGAGACACCCAACGCCAGCACCGGTGAGGCGTGCCCGTTGTGGGCCGAATTCACTGTCAGGGGATTACGTGGTGTGCGGAGCTCGCTATCGCAAGCGTATCGAACCCGTCCTGCCTCCCATGGTCTCCAATACACGCTGGATAACTGCGAGAAGTGCCAGGAGCAAGCCGGTATCTGGGGCGCGGCTTTTGAAGCCCAGCGCACCGATGCCCCGTCTTTATTTGGCGACTCGCGTGATCCTGCGGCATTACAGCCTGGGTGCATGGAGGCTCCCGCATCTCCCGACGTAGACATGGGCGATTCCTCGGGCAACGTCACCAAGGGGCCGGTGGGGACCAAAGCGGACACGAAAGAGAGCCTCTCGACCAGTGAGATGTGTAAGTTTGTTTTTCACCTCCGGGCTCAGTTGCAGCTTATCCCCGTGGCGGTAGTCCAAGCACCCGACGCGGATATTGTGATGTCCTCGTCCGACGGCGTGCTCTTCAAGCTGCATCGAACCAACCTCGGCATCCACTCCGACGTCTTTCTCGGTGTCGACTCCGGCGTCGCTGTGCAGGGCGAGGTCGTGGCTCTGGCGGAGAAGGCGTCGACGCTCGAGCTGCTGTTCCAGTTCGTGTACCCTCGCTTGCAGCCCGATCTCAGCGCCCTGGAAGCGGACGAGCTCTCCGCGCTGGCAGAGGCAGCGGAGAAGTATTCAATCTATTCAGCGATGGGGATCTGCAGGATGGCAATGCGGTGCGTGCGGCTCCTGCTTGTGTCATAGCCCGTTTGACAGCTCATTGCGTCCCGATTGCCATATCCGTTGCAGCGCTGCTATCCCGAAGATCCCGCTCAAGGTTCTGGCATATGCGGTACGCCACGGGTACGCCGAGGTAGCAGACGATGCCGCCCCATCGGCCATCGACGTGGACGTCACCGAGGCTCTGCGAACGCTCGGGCCCCAACTGTTTGTCGACTGGGTACGTCGCACCTCGCACCTCGCCAAAAGCAACTGATTACTCAAACGTACGAGAAGATACTCTACCGCGAGCAATCTGTGCAATGGTACCTCGAACTGCACAGGAAGGCCCCGCAGTGCGACCACAAATTCGACAGCAATGACACGGACTGTCCCCTGTGGGCCTCCTTCGTCAGCGCGACCCTACAGGACGCGGGGCGCTCGTTGTCGGCCGCCGGGGATGTGGTCGACCTCTCCCTCCAGCACAATTACCTGTTGCAGGAGTGCGTCGATTGCATTGAGCAGGTGTACAAGTGGCGGCGAAGAGTGGGCTCCCGGCTGTCTTCTGACCGGATGCTGAAGTGGACGGCGTTCGTCAGTAGTTTGCAACGTTCAGCTGTGTCAATGGCCGACGGATGATGCGTTGCTGGTAGGTGACATCCTTCAACTATGTGCGCTCGACACATATGGGCGCTACAGGTTTAAGCATCACGTATCGATACGTATAAATTTAGTAGAACATACCACTTATTCTTATGTACCTGAGCATGTAACAATCTACGACTGTCGATGAATACCGTGAATGAGCATCAACTTGATAAAGACGACGGCGACTCGGCCATGGTGACGTGAAACTCTGCTTCTGTCGCCGCCAGACATACGCTAGTAGACTGGCTGTCACTTGCAGAGGCTCCCTTCCGCAATATTGCACAAACTGCCACTCATGCTTCAAGCCCACATGTCCTCGCGGATTGGTATATAAGGTGAAGGAGAGGTTCATCCATGCTAGGCGGCCTCCATCCGTCACCGTCAATCCCACCCGCACGCAGAGTCGCCGTCGTCGCTTTCCCCGTTCTCCAACGAGCATGTGCGCTGATCATCCTTTCAGTAGGAACAACGCCACCCGTGTGCTCGGGCACGTCGGATGTATGGGAAGGGCACCTGGCCTCAGCTTGGCACGCTGTGCACCGCGGAGTGCGATTCGGGCTGCTCCCCGGGTATCTCTGGGGAGACGAATATTATAGATATACGTTGGGGGCTAGTAGGGCAGGTGTAGCCTTCGGATGAATCCGCGTGGAGTCGTCACTGCCCGCCCACCCCGGTGCGTCGTCCATCTGGTTGCAGCGAAGGTACCGCCAACGGTTGCTCACCGAGCACGGACACCTGTGGTGTTCATGAACTTGCACTACTCAACTGTGCTAGTAGGCGCTGCCAAGGTGAGCAAAGATACTTCGTAGACGTGTGGGAGAGCTTATCAGCGGGGCCCTGGGATGGCCAAGCGTACCGTGAACCTTGCGGGTGCGGACCCGGAGTCCTCCTGGACGCGTACGGGGGCACACCAGTGAGAGCCCCGCGCAACTCTATACGCTGGTGGCTGGCGGTAGGACGAGCGGGCCGCTAACAGACTGAGGTATGTTGAAAGTAGGCATGCATGACGGGGAAGTGGAAAGGGAGCCCGGGAGCCTGCCGCGCGTTATCGGCGGGTACCGAGCTGCGAGAAGGCCAGAGAACTGAATGTGTTCGTGCTGAACGAGAATAAGCAGAGCTTGCGAGTGCTTAGAACAGGGGACGGAGAAGGTGAAGGTGAATGTGGCCGCGGTGAGCATGTGAATCCTGCCGGAGAGAACACTCCCCAGTGCGCACGAATTCGGTTCCCTGCGCAGTCGACCGGGAGAGTTAGAAGAAGCAGCGGGACCTTGGGCGACAATGACGTACCAATGCATTTCAGGTGAGCATGTGAAACCTGGAGGTTCGAAAGAGGGAGAAACTTTGGATAACGACCGGTCCACATGTTAGAATTCGCAAGACGAGAGCAAACTTCAATTACTCACCATTGAAGACTGGAGATTCTAGCAGGGACGTCTACGAAGCCGGTCCTGCCATCCCTCCGCGTCGAACTCGTCCCCTGTACCCTACTCCGCTGCCGAAATCCAAATTGAAGCACCTCCGTTCAATGCCTCGCGCGTGGCGCGTAACACCGAGGTCGGCCCGGCGCGCTATGTATGGCCTGTGGGAGGATCGGGAAAAGCTTGCTGGAAGGCCCACCAGGAAGTAACGATGATCGAGAGAGTTTGTCTCGGTGCCGGGCAACGGCAGGAGTATGTTGGAGGATCGCTCGGCCCCGTAGGCAAGAGGCTCCGTGCGCTCCGCTCCAGCATATGGGACGCAATTCGATGTGCGATATGGAACGAGCCAGAATGAAAGGCGTGGTAGGCGCAGGCTGTGCTCTCGTCGGGCCGAAGAAGCTAGTCAAATGAAGTGCCAGGTAGCGTAAGGGAGGTACGTCGCGGGTGGTGTTGGGATCAGACCATTGACGGTGGCGCGCCAGGACTCATCACAGATAGCGAGAGTTGGGCGCGAGTTGCAGGCGAGATTGCGCAGCCACGCAGGCCATTCACGAGCGACGAATGAGGGCAGACAGGGGCAGACCGGGAGAGTATGGGCTTGATTGGGGCTTGGCAAGGAGAAGAGGCCCGATCAGGATCGAGGAACGGGATTGGGCGATACAGCTGACCGACCTGCTGTGACCAGTCCATCTCCCGCACACGAACAGACTGAATGACAGCTGACGGTTATCATCCAAGTATCATCTTCGCACCTCATCTTTCATTACCCCCTCCGACTCCTCATGCCTCTGCGGGGTAGCATTCAAATCCTCCTCTCCACTTCCCGTCAGATCGCCGCAAACCCGCACAAGGCCGTCGACTTCTTCCTCTTCACGATCGCCTCTCGTTCGACTGTCTGGGCGTGATACCTGGAGATGGGACGATGGGGCTTGCGAATATCTACCGCATCTGGGGCGGTGCCTCTGACGAGGCAGGGTCCTGCGACCGGTGCGTCCTCCAACTTTGTTCTCTGCGATCTCGGCTCCCCCCTGCCACCTGTTGGCAACACGAGAGATATGCTCAAGAGGGCTGTCCGTAGACCGAACAGTTGAGTACTCGTGCTGTTGTTGTATGGTCTCGGTGCCCCCGCACATACGAGGCCGAAAGATGGCCGCTCCTCGGACACCCATCATGCCGCTCGGACTTGTTTCGTGGCCTATGTGTCGCCGACCTCCCTCCGTGTTTCCGGAGCGAGGTCGAGCTTCGTCTGGACGCCCCGAAATGCATTCAGACAGGGATATCAGTATTCAGTATTCAAAGCTGTTCGGGGGGAGGGGCACTACGTAGTTTCGTAAGAAGCACCACAATGCCGAGGCGTCATTCGGAATGACCAACAGCATTGCACTGCGCAGCCATGGAGATCGAGTCTGATGGGAAGGTGGCTTCTGCGTCCGTGCGCAGTCTAACTTCTCAGCTTTCAACTCGCACGAGGCGTGCTGCTGGGGAGTGCAACACCTGGAGTGCATGCTGCATGTTGTCCTCTACAACATCACACACTTGTTGCCGTCTTTTACTTACTTGCTGGCTTGCCAGTGATTGTGCCTGTGTGATCCTCGATTCCTGTGGCCCATCGCATCCTGTCAATCGCTCAAGCGCGGGATCACGCTCTCGCATCTGCTAGCCGTCCCGACGGCCGTATAATCCCCTCCGTGCGCCAGGGAGGCCCGCGCGAGACGCGTCTCCCCGCCAAATTTGCTTTTGACCTGCCTCTCTTTTGATACGTCCTTGGGGCTGACAGGACCCGCTTCTGACCAACCCGTCCCTGTGTTCACTGTCATTTACCTTTCGCTTCTCTCGACGGGCCCTTGCTTTCGTTGGCGGTCCTCACCGTCATGTCCCTCTTCCGTCGCGTCTCGACGTTGCGCCTGCCTCTTCCCCTCTCGCGGACCCTCTCCTCCCTCGCCCTCACCCTCGCCGACGCTGACAGGAAGCTTCCTGCAGAATCCGCAGCCGACAAGGGCTCCGTGTCCGTGTTCCCCTACTCAGATGGCGACCGGGAGAGTACGGGGCCGAAGGATGAGGACGACGAGGTGGAGGCAGAGGCGGGGTACCGGATGTACAAGCGGCGATGGATTGGCGTGGTCGCCATCGTGCGTGTTCCTTACCTGCACTGCAAGCTCGTGACTGACTCGTGGGCGGCGCGCAGATCATCCTGAACATCGTCGCGGGCATGTCGCTCGTGTGGTTCGGGCCCATCGCCGACGACAGTGCGTGTCTCTCCTTGCCTTGTAACGTTGACGGGCGGCTGACGATGTTTGGCAGCGGTGCACAAGTTCCAATTCACGCTCGACGAGGTGAACTGGCTCGGGAACTGCATCAATATCGTGTACCTGCCCGCTCCGGTGATCGTGCCCTGGCTATACGGTCGGCTTGGCCTGCGCAAGACGGTAAGTGTCCGTTCGTTTCTACGCGCTTCACGGACGCTGACCATCGTCCCGTCTCTGTTGTCGTGAGCAGTGCTGGCTCGGTGCGATCATCTTTGTCGCGTCGGGGTGGATCAGGTACGCGGGGACGGCGCATGGCATAGGCCGCGGCGGAGCATATGCTTTGATTATAATTGGGCAGGTGCGTCTTCTCCCGTTCCGATGCAATCTACGAACCCTGATCAGATTCCTTGGCTTGCGCAGATCCTGTCAGGTGTGGCACAGCCCATCTTCCAGGTGCTCATCCCGGGCTACTCTGAGAAGTGGTTCAACCTCCGCCAACGCACAACTGCGACGATGCTCATGTCCATCTGTGCGTCCCTACTTCGCACTGTACCAGAACTGCTCATTTTTAACTGGCTGGCCTTGGAACAGCGAACCCAATCGGTGTCGCGATAGGCCAGCTCATCTCGCCTCTCGTGGGTCCGCCGAATCAAGGAGTACGTGCATTCCTGCGGGCCCCGTCACTCAAGTGTGGACTGATGCCCGTGCATATAGCTTTTGGTTCTTGCAATTATTTATAGCGCCTCCGCGCCTTGCGTTCTCCTCGTCCAGGACGCGCCCCCGACGCCACCCACGCGCGCCGCCGGGCAGCGGAACCCGTCGTTCATGAGCCTCGTGCGCGCGATGGCTGGGCGCGAGCCGCGGGACCGCACAACGTACATGACGACCCGACAGCGAATCGACTTCGCCGTCATGAGCCTGCTGTTCGGCGTCCTTGTTGCTGCGTGAGTGCTCTTCTCGTACGTAACTTTCGATGGAGCGCTGACTACGCCCTGCAGCATCAGCGCGTTCTCGATCCTCAGTTCTCAGTGGCTGGTACGTACTCGCCCATATATTTGTCCGTTCGAATTCTAAAGAGGGCTGCAGCAACCGTACGGCTACTCGGACACGATATCAGGGCTCATGGGCGCGACGCTGCTGCTCGTGGGCATCGTCACGACCGCAATGACTGCGCCGCTCTTCGACCGCGTCTTCACGAACCACCTCGCGATTACCATCAAGGTGCTCTGCCCGTTCCTCGGTGGCGCGTGGCTCGCGCTTATCTGGGCTGGTGTGTGTCCCTTCTACCACGTCTGAATTTCACTTCGTCGGGGTCGGGTGTTGACTCTTGTTTGCAGTGCGGGCAGGCGACACGGGCGGCCTGTTTGCGATCATGGCTATCATCGGCGCGACGAGCCTCACGATGCTTCCCGTGGCGATCGAGCTTGCCGTCGAGCTGACGCGCAATGCTGATGGGAGCTCTGCAATCCTATGGGCGTCCGCCAACCTTTTCAGTATCATTTTCGTCCTCGGTGCGTCCCCACATGTGCACTCTTGGCCTGTTCTGACGCCAACTCCACAGCGGAGGGTGCCCTTCGCTCCGGCCACCGAGCGGAGCCGCCGCACAACATGCACGGCGCGATAATATTCCAGGGCGCATTCGTCTTCGCCAGCGTCTCCATGATCTTCCTTGTCGAGGGCAAGCAGACGCGGCGCGCAGCGGACGAGCAGGCGCAGCTCGCGCGCACGCAGAGCCGCGGACACGAACTCGCGGGCGTGCAACGCCGATCGCTGGAGTCGATGAAGGACGAGAAGAAAGCGGACAACCTGGAGAACCCGCGCAGCCCCGTGACGGTGCGCGCGGTGTGCGTAGACGAGCGAGCGTCTGAGTCGACGATCATGGAGACGCGGATATCGGCCTCGACCGCGGGGCACTCTGGGGGTGGGGGTGGGTGGTAATTTATTTGTTGAGACAGACTGCGACTGGATCGGAGTGCGGTGCATTCGTTGGCGTGTCCCAATATGTACGCGAGATAAGATAGATGAAGTTACATACATTCGTTTTCTGTTGCAGTAATGTGTGTATTCTTATGTATAGCTAGTAGGCTGTGATGAAAAATTTACGAATCGCCATAACTGTGCCTGCGTAGCCAATGATATGGATGTCCATGGGCAAGTTGAGGCGCCGCACGTCTTGCAGAAATACAGTACATCCATGTCGAGGTCACTGTGGTCACCAGTACTTGTGACCGACGCGTGACTTGTCGCGAGCGTGACGACGCGCCCGGATCAGCGCCCCGGCGAGAGCTCTCCGAGCCCGGGACCTCTTCATATGCTCTCTCATGTTCAACTTCACCCACTCCTCCATCCTCAGCTCTTAACAATCACAGCATGCCCGGCCCACGAAACATGAAGAAGAAGGCCAAAAATCAGGCCAAGAAGGCTAGGCGTTCGCAGGGCAGCCCACCGCTTGACAACGAGCAAGACGCGTCGGCTCAAACCCCTGGAGCCATTTTGTACGCGGAGGTTTTCGCGACTGTTAACCCTGCAGACAGGGGCCAGGATCCGGTGGACGCACCATACCCTTATGATCAGCCACTGGACCCACCACTGCCCCAAGGTGCCTACCATCCTCGTGCCGCAGAGGAGGAACCATACTCAGGACACCATACGGTACCGGCTTCCTACCCTGGGCACACCGCGCAGGAAGATGCTATCAATGACGAATCTATACCCCCATCTCTCGTCACCGAGCCTTTCATCTACGACCCCGGCAACGGTCCCCGTGTCTGCAATGTGCCTGCGTTCCTCGCGTCCACTTTCTCCGCACCGCCCACGCTAGACGACCCACTCTGCGCAGAATTCGCGCAGGAGGAGATGCTAGAAATGTTGTGTGCCGTGCTACCTGAGGAGACTGCGCTGGTACGTCGTGTGCTCTGGGCATGCGAGACTGAGCTCATGCGTTCCGCTCCAGATACTGTGGTATAACAAGAGCCGGCGATCCGCGAGGGTCTGTCCTGCCTGCCAACGGTTATACCGGCTGGGCGATGTGCTGCCCGAACACATGCTGGACGAGAACTCCATCCCAAAACCCCACGAACCGATCGCGCCCAACCTGCTCCGCGAACAAGAACTCAGCGGACTCTGTGCGGTCCCTATCCTTATGCTGCACGCATGCTCTCTCACCCGTGTTTCTTCCCGCAGGCTCGCCGATGTGCTTCGTCCTGGCTGCGTTCAACTACCCCGGGGCGATCCGCTCCGCCTGGGGACGGATGGCGGAGGAGCTCGACGCGGAGACGTGGGACCTCCTCGACGGTCCGGGCACGTCTGCGGTGCAGAACGACCGTGGGCTAGGCATCTTGCTGAAGATGACGCGATGCGCGGACCTTGGGCTCAGCGAGATGTTCTTCCCCGACGAGGACCCGGCGCCAGAAGACGTCGAGGACGAGGACGAGGAAGAGGAGGCGTACTCAGAGGAAGAGGAATATGGGGTTGGGGTGGAGGTGCGCGACGCTGGGAAGCCAGGTCAGCTCGTGAGCCCGCCAGGTCTCGCGTTGGGTCATGGCCACAGCTTGGACCTTCGTACGCCGTCGCAAGAGCGACATCCAGGCAGACCGGTGCAGGGTGTGGATACCCTCAGTCTTGCTGCATGACCTTTGGATATGACTGGCTGCTTTGTGACATTGCTTTGTTGCTTTGCATAGTATTATTACTGACTTTGCTCGCGTTCTTGACTACCAATTGACTAGACGCCATCACGTGCTTCACGCAAGCTGCAACGCGACACGTCAAGGCTATGTCGCCCAAGGGGATTCACTCCTTGTGTCTCGCTCATCGAGTTCGACGGATTTCATGCTCGCTCTTTGGTCGTCACTAACTTGGACAAGACATGCGGTGATGTGAGGCTCACTGAAAAGATTTAAACGCCTATATACTGATAGACCAGTACAGGAAGCCTGTCGACTTGTTTCCAGACGACCCATACTATATCCACGCGAGGAAAGCAACCCGCCGAAGGGTCGTGCAGAGACGGACACTCGCAGTCGCGTCATGATGATCTACACACTGCAGTTAATCATAAGTGGCAACGCTGCCATGCCAGTGCACATGATCCATGGGCGGTCCCGCGGAGAGAAGGCAAGAAGGTTTGCGAGAGCGCCCTCGAGTTGCAGCTTCGCGGGAAACGTGGGGTCATCTGCGATTGACTTCCCGAGCCTCAAATGAGCCTGCTCGACTCCCGTGAGGCATCGCCGCTCGATAGCTCTTTGTTTCTCGTCGTGCAGCTTCAGCAGTCACGCGTCTGTTCACATCCGGGACGATCCCCATGAACGAAGCACCAACTCCAAAGTACAGCGAGCGATGTGGGTGGATTTGTTGAGCACTGAGCGATGCCGAGTACTGAATAGTCACGTCTGCACCACCTACTAGTCCGGGCAGCCGATGCAGACGTGACGATGTCCTCGTCCGACGGCGTGCTCTTCAAGTTGCATCGGAAGAACCTCGAGCTTTACTCTGAGGGCTTCCCGGGAACCGATATCCCCGTGCAGGACAACGAAGTAGTGCTCTTGACAGAGAAAGCGTCGACGCTAGATTTGCTCTTCCAGTACATGTACCGGGAGCGGCAGCCGGATCTGAGCAAGGTAGACCCAGACGAGATTGCAGAGCTGGCGGAGGCCTCTGAGAAGTACATGGTCTTCTCTGCGATGGAGATTTGCAAGGTATATATGAAGTAAGCCCTTGTGAGCTTCGGTATGGTATGAAGATATACTGATTGGGCATCCGGGTGGACGAGAAGACTCGCCATACCAGCGAGACCACTCAAGGTGATGTCCTACGCGGCGAAGCATGGATACGAGAGCCTGTGCGAGGAGGCGGCTCCGCACACCCTCGCCACGGATGCATCTGTCGCTTTGGAGTACATGAATCCAGCGTGCTTCACGAGCTGGGTGAGCTCCCTCCCGCCTCGGCACTCCCCCCAACCCGCTCACAGACCGCACTCCCAGGTCATCTACCGCGAGCACTGGCTAAATCTCCTGCGCGACATGCACACACCCATCCCCGCCGTGCTGCTGCACAAGGGCGGCCTGTCGGAGTGCGAGCTCTGGTTGCCCTTCGAGGCGCGCGTGCTGCAGGACCTCGGGGGCGCACCCACCACCCTGGATGCGCCGCACAAGGCGGTGGACCGGCACCGCACGATGGTGGAGGGCTGCGTGCAGTGCAAGAAGCGCGCGCAGCATTGGGTGTACGACATCCAGGCGAAGACGCAGGGGCTGCCAAAGTTCCAGCTTGCCTTGCCGCCGCCGGGGGCTCAGGCTGCGTAATACGGGAACTGGCTTGTGTGGGATACGACGTGCTATAGTAGCTGGTACTTGTGTTTCGTCACAGATGTATTTGCCAGTGTAATTGGTTTGTTAAATACGTTGTTTGAGAGAGACCTAGTGACGTTGCGAGCGCTTCAAGTTCGATTCAGGTCGCCGAGTGTCGAACCTATAAGTATCGCAGGTACCTTTGTCGATCCTGCGATGATGACATCGGACACAGACCCCTCACGTATGTAGCGCCGCGCGGAGAATCTTGGCCCGGTGTGAGACTAATGATTGCTAGACCTCGGCCAGACCCCCTCGAAGGCTATTTAGGGCATCCCCTCGTCAGCTGGATTGCGTTGTGGTCTCGTACCTAACCCCCTTGGCGGCGCACCAGACCAATCACATACATTAGTCTCCTGGTCTGTTGGTCAGCTCGGCGTCTGGGTAAGCACTTGCTCAGTCATCTGCTGATGAATCTCGAATTCTGCCGTTCGACACGTTGCTACGAACCTCCTTGGCAAGCTGCTTCGGGCATCGTTGGGACACCTAGCGGTGGCTCAATTTAACCTGATATGTTCGCCACCGTATATTGACCCGGTTATTCATATTCAACCCTCTACCGTGCGACCATTTGTGGGGTTATAGTAATAGCCATCCCTCGGCGAGTGTCCTCAGCTACGCCAGTGATCTCGTCTCTATGATATCTGTGCTTCTACAAACAGCAGAGAGACTCATCCGTCAATGCGATCGATATAGAGCAGTATGGTGATGACGCTCACGCAATCCGGAGCCACGTCTTGGTAATACGCTTCGACTCGCACCCAGAACACAGGCGACGCGACCCCTCATATAACAGCGCCACAGGTTCGCACAAACCCAGAGTCCTATTCACGTCCGCATCGAAGCACAGCTAGCTGAAGCAAGTGTATGTCACAAGCCATGTCTACGAAGCTCAGCCATGCATCGTACACCGTCGTTCTCGTCGGCGCCACTGGCGGTCTCGGTGTGTCTCCTAAGCATCGTCCATACCATATAGCTCCCAACTTACCGGGCTGGCTCTCTCCATACAGGCAGGGACGTCGCAAACGTCTTCCTCGCGTCGTACAAACCATTCTTCTCGCGCATCGTCGTCACTGCGCGCGACACGGCTACGCCCGAGGCGAAGGCCCTCGCGGAGAAAGGCGCGGAGCTTGTACTTGTGAACCCGCTCGACCCGGTCACGTCGTTCACAGAGGCGTTCCAAGGCGTCGACGCTGTGGTGAACTTGTTGGGGGCGACCCCGCACGAGTTCAGGGATGCGGTCGGAGAGGCGGCGATCAAGAGCGGCGTCGCGGTGTACTTCCCTCCGGAGTTTGGCACGTACGTGCCCTTCCTAGCTCTACCTGTGCTGTAAGGATTGACCGCAACGTCTAGCGACCACCGTATCAACGACTTCCCCGGCTACGACGTCCAGGACTGGATATTCAAGGGCCAGCACGCGCGCAAATACCGCCAGCTTGGAGCGGGAAAGACGAAGGTCGTCTCCGTCTACACCGGTCTCTTCCTCGAGATCCTCATCGGCGCATACTGCACGTAGACCCCTTGCTTGTTCCATCGTACTACCAATAACCCTCGCCCCCCAGTCGGCTTCGACACCGCCAACCTGACCTATACCTCGGTCGGCTCGTCGGACGCGAAGACCGCGACGACCGCGAAGGCGGACATCGGGCGCGCGCTCGCCGAGTTCACCCTCCTCACGCTGGACCCGGAGACGGTGGCGAGCGTGCCGGACGACGTGCACGTCGCGGGCAACAACGTGAGCTACCGCGAGGTGCGCGACATCGTGCAGCGCGTGCGCACGGAGCTCGGCGTGCAGCCAGCAGGCGAGATCAAGCTGCAGTCCGTAGATCTGCCCGCATTTAAGGAGACCTTGCGGAAGGAGCACCTGGAGAAGCCGAAGCCTGGACCGCTGGATCATCTCAAGTGAGTGGCTGTATGTGTGAGATCGCCGCTCTAGAATGCTGATGCGTGGTGCAGGGTGCTCGTCGGGGAGGGCAAGATGGACTTCTCGAAGAACAACAACGAGCTGATCAACCCTGGCCAGAGCATCTGGAAGTGGAAGACGGTTGAGGACCTCGTCCGCGAGAGGGGCGGGAACGTCTGACCGTCCGGGCAGTGATCGCGGAATGAAAAGGCAACATTGTGTACGATAGCAGGAGACTGGAGATCGATTCCCGGGCGACCAAATCACTTGTACCACTCGTGTGCCGAATGAGCGTGCCGATGAGGACAACTCCTTCCAATTGGAGCACCACCCAAATGACAACTGTCTGGCACGATGAGACATGTTTCGGGCCAAGTCGAGGGCTTGCACTGCGGTATAGAACTATAAATCGGATCAGTTACAAGCTACAGTCAGTGCCAAGTATACCATGACATCATAGCCAGGATCCCAAGACGCAAGGCACAGTACTTAGTACCGGGAGGCCCGAGGTACATATAAGACAACTTCTGCGTGACAATGACTCGTGCATGCATTCATTTTGTGCAACCTGATCTATTGACCCTTGGTATACAGGCCCTTGCGTTGTCGTCGCAAGATGCAATGCGGCTGAAGCCGGTGGCGCAGGGCGCTTGGCCTCGTCCATAGGTGAGTATGCACGCGGATCAGCTATGTAACACTCGGGGAAAACTGGAACAAGCCGGATTCGCACCAGCTTAGCCACTCGACTTGAGTGCCCCAGTAAACCGTCGTGTTACAAGTGCCTCAACCTCAACTTCAGGGTGGACAAGGCCCATCTTAGGCAGCATTTGTGGCCAATTGTCGCTCTTTGTAGGCTTTCTGTCGGAATAGTGGCGCACACATTCTACGGCTCATAGATCGTTAACTTGACCTAAAGGTCGAAGCTTGAAGTCTGCACGAACAATACCAGACGTGTCAATCAAGGCCTGAAGTGTGCAACGGTGTCCCGGCGCCGAAAGATGCAACAAAATCAAGTTATAGCATGTCTCACCTCGAATCATTCAACCTGCTACTTGACCTGGCAAGGCCATCAGACTCAGTAACGAGCACTTGCCATGACTGCTAGTTCCCCGTCATGGCGTTGTGCGTTTGTGGTTGACTGGGGGAGTAGGGAGTGCTCTTTCCTTGGCAGGCCACTCAATCATGGATTTGGCAGACGGGGGCAGACTGTTGGACTCACTAATACGGGTACAGGAAGCATCAACAAAGGATCTTTAGTCCTGACTCAACACGACAGTGTCTGACGTGTTCTCTGACGGTGAGGTTGTCGTCGAATGCATGGTCGGATGCACACCCATCGAGGCACTCGGCGGAGGCATGCTGATCGCGACTGACAAAGCAGGCGCACTCGCTGCAGGCCGGGCGCCAACGTGGCAGTTGGAGGATCGCACAAGCGCCGGCCCGCCAGCCGCGCTCGTCGTTCTCAGCGGAGGCTTGAGGGAAACGCGTCAGTGGAATTTGCGCGTAAGACACGCCTCCGGTGCTGACGCAACCCAGTGGGAGGCACGTCCGAGAGCTGACTTAGCCGGCAGCTGTCGAGGACGTCCTGCAGCGTGCGGAGGGGTATAAAATACAGCCAGAGCAACAGCGGAAAGGCAGCACAACTCGACATACAATAGCAAAGATGGTTAGCCACACAGGTAAGTTCAGCAGAGTTAGTCGACTCACTGCATCTCACTGATCGAGAACAGGAATGGACTGCGTCCCCACTGCCCGCCACGATACCTACCCCGCCGTCGACCCTGCTAAGGCCAACCTCAAGGGCAAGGTTGTCCTCGTCACCGGTGCATCGAAGGGTATCGGAAAGGCCCTCGCCATCGCCTTCGCCCAAGCCGGTGTCTCCGGCCTCGCCCTCTTCGCCCGCTCCGATCTCAATGCCACCAAGGCCGCCGCCGAGGCGGCTCAGCGCCCGGGCCAGGGCTTGAGGGTCCTCACCATCAACGGCGACGCGACCAAGACAGCCGACGCAGCCGCAGCCGCGAAGAAGGTCAAGGAGACCTTCGGCAAGCTCGACGCCCTCATCAACAACGCTGGATACATGGAGGCCGTCACCAGCATCACGGACTCTGACCCGGAGGACTGGTGGCGGTCGTGGGAGGTCAACATCCGAGGGACGTACGAGCTCACCCGCGCGTTCCTGCCGCTCCTGATCGAGTCCAACGGCGACAAGATCATCGTGAACACGACGAGTGTCGCCGCACACTTCCTCGACGGCCTCTTCGCTGGCTACAAGGTGCGCTAACACTCGTCTTCGTTACACCAGAATACGTT
>KE504193.1:0-115660 GCA_000344655.2 Fomitopsis schrenkii
ATTGCATCTGCACGCTACTGTGACATACACACTACTCTGACAGCCTGTCATGAGAGTAGTGTTCACCTCAGAGTAGCTACTCTGTGGCTTGGAGGGCAGAGTAGTGCTGCGTCCTGCAACGTCCTCACATAAGCAGCTGCAGGTTTCCTTTTAAGGTGCTGCATCCTCACATAATCACCTGCGGCTACCATATTAGGTAGCTGCAGGACGCAACGGCTTCCTAATTCGTCACTACCTAGGCCTAGGTCGTAAAACTTATACTACTAGGCTCGAAGAAAGAATCAAGGCTACAGCAGTGACAAAGATGCACCCGAGCAGCATCCCGGAGAACCTCACACCTCGAGCCCTGTGTCCTCCGGCCTGAAACTCCAAATCTCCATGACAGTCTTCCCACCGCGCTTGCTCATCACCGCACACGTCTCCCTCGTGAACGCGACCTTCCACACGCTCTCCGTCGGCTCCGTCAGCTCGCGCACGTACTCGCACTTGCCCGGGCCCTTCGCGTGGTCGAACCGGAACAGGCGTACGCGCCCGTCGTTCCCGCTCGTGACGAGGAAGCGGTCGTCGAGCTGCAGGCCCGTCACGGAGCTGTCGTGCGCGGAGAGGCGCTGCAGCGTCGCGAACGACTTGTCGAGGGAGAACACGATGACGCGCCCGTCCGACCCGCCGGTGGCGAGCATCGTCGGCGAGAGCTGCAGCTGGCACACGAGCGCCGTGTGGCCTTGCAGGAGTGCGAGACAGGCCCTGGTGAAAGTCAGCGAGCGGCATACGCGGTACACTAGAGCACGACTGACCCCGTTGACGCATCCCATACTCTGACTGTGGTGTCCAGGCCTCCACTTGCAATCCGCACGCCGTCGAAGGCAACCGAGTAGATCTGGTGGAAGTGGCCCCGGAGGACATGCAGACACGCACCGGTCTCGATGTCCCACACGCGGCAAGTGCAGTCATAGCTCCCGCTCACGACGCGGCGGTCACACACGTCGAGGCACCGCACGCTCTGCTCGTGGCCCTCGAGCGTGCGCAGCAGGCGGCCCCGCTGGATGTCCCACACACGCACCGTGCGGTCGCGCGAGCCCGTCACTGCAATGGGACGGCCGTGCAGCACCTTCAGGCAGCGGATCGTCGAGGTGTGGCCCGCGAGGACATAGATGCAATACCTACGCCATCGTTCGTGAGCCGGACGAAAGACATACACTGTGGATTTGCTTACCCGGACTTGACATCCCACACCCTGAGGTCTTTATCACAGCCACCGCTCACGACGAGCGCATGTGGCTGCCCCCATCCATCCGACGCGCCGCTTGGCTCGCTTGGTTTGGCAGACGGGTTGGGTCGCGCCCTCGACGCGCCCGCTCTCCGTGCGCGGCTGCTTGCTTCGCTGAACACGTCCGACGCCGAGCGCCTCCTCGCTTTCTTCGCACCACCTTCCGCACCAAGGTCGAGCCCGAGCGCATGTCGCAGCGTCGGGGGCATGCGGGGGTCATGGTCCGCCTCCCCAAACTCCTCGTCCATGTCCACGTCCATTGGGTCTTCCTCGCGCGCATACGCCCCGCCCTTCGAGGGGTCGCCTCCCCTCACGAGGCTCACCGCCCACACACCGCTCTCGTGCCCGACGAGCGTGCGGCTAAGCACGCCCGTACGCGCGCTGAAGACATGGATGCGGCTGTTCGCGAGACCTACGACGACCCAGTTGTCGTCGAGCGCAACGGATGTCGGGATTGCTGAGGACGGCTGGCCGCCGCCCCCAGGCGGGTCGCCGTGTCCGTGCACGTGTGGCGTGGGCTGGTGCCGCGACGACGGGACGAGGGGCATCCGGTGCATCCGGAGGAGCTTGCCGCCGTGGAGCCAATTCGATGCTAACGAGCAGAACGTGTTAGATGTGAACAGGAATGCCAGTAACGGAACATACTGGTTGTGTATTCGTAGCGGAAGTGTTTGCGGTAGGAGAAGCGTGGCTGAGGAGGCGGTGGCGAGGGGAGCTGTTGCAGGCTTAGTGTTGATACTGTAGGCGCAGAAACTGTAGGGTGTCAGCATACATCGTTCGGGTAGTAGGGTACGAAGCGGGACAAATCCGTCTGCGTTCTCAAGAAATCGCTGCCGAACTCGTCTCGCTTAGACGAGCATAGTTCCCCAAGTGCCACGCGTAGAGCACATCGTAGCTTCTAGTCTGACCTCGCACGGGGAATCCATGCTCGTCGTAAGGCACTACACAGTACTCCCGACGAACAGTAAGCCATAGGGCCCAGTGTCCATGGTCGTGTGCACTGTGTTCTGGTGGACATGTCGGCGAGGATTTAGGTGCCCCATCCCGTCGTGAGATCTCGACGAAGGCGCATACAATCAGTCCGTGAAGGCACGGACACAAATGCGGGGATCGCCCAAGCGACGGAGAGTAGTGCGAGCGCGAGCGCGTGACCGCGGCTGGACGGCGAGACGAGAAGGACGGTAGGAAACAGACGAACATAATCGTTTGTCGATGGTCCCTGCGTACGAGGAAGCGATGACGTCGGAGGTGGCGACATAGAGACGGACCGTCCAGCAGCGGAGCGACGATGTCTCCCCCGAGTAGCAAGGGAAGAGAGACAGAGAGAGACAGACACACCTGATATGTTGGAGATGGCGTCCAAGTCGTCCTCCAGCTCGTGTTCATCCGGCCTATACGCCTGTGGCATGTCTTCCACAGGCACGCTGTAGCCGTGGACGTCGCACATCCGTTTCCAGAGCCACTGGTCCTCGAGGAGACGGTTCCACATCCGGCTGACTCTGCTCGCGCGGGCGAGGGTCCTTGGATCGTCGACGAAGCTGAGGACGTGAAAGGCGAGTTCCGCGGGAAGATCGCGCAGGAAGTCTCTCCGCAGGAGCGGAGTGATGGTGGTAGAGATGAAGAGCAGCTCCTCGGGAGTGCATTCGGCGAGGAGGGCGGCTAGGTGCTGGAAGCGTAGTGCAGGCGGCAGCGCAGCGAATGCAGCAGCGGATGCTGACGCTGAAAGGAACCGGGTCGGAAGAGATGGGTCGGAGGAAGAGGACGCGAGGTGGGCTGCGATGCTGGGGGGAGGGGAGTCGAACGCAGAGAGACGGGGCGAGGGAGCGGGGGTGGGCGGGGAGACGACGGGAATGTAGAACGTCGGCGTGGACGTGGACGGCAGGGGGTGCGGGTGGGTGGCCATCCTCGCTGGCATGCAATGCTGCGATATGTGTGCAGTCTGCTGTTATACTCGTAGTCAGTCGAAGCTAGAGGACGAGAGGGCGGCAGGGAGACGGATGTCGCCGAATATGGGCGGAGACGAGTATGTGCTGGCGTTGCTCCCTGGTGCTGCAATGCGAGAGGGCGGTGTAGAGTGAGGGTTGGCAGTGCCGACAGATACGACGGCGACGGCGACGACGACGACGAAGACGACGAGGGGAGAAAGGCAGCGAGGACAAGCTTGGTGGCTGCAACCAGAGCGCTCGGCCAGCCGGCCCGCGCCTTGTTCTCCTCCTCTACCGGCACTCGTGCTCGTCTCTCACCTTCTGCGGACAAGAACGTATTCGGTCTCGCTCACGCACCTCAACTTGTAGCGCGGTGGGACCCCGCGTTCGCTCGTCCGAAGGGTAGACAATCGTTCTGTGCGATAAAGCTGCAAGGTTGCAGGCCTGGCATGTGGGTGAGCTACTTGTTGTCCTGAACCGAGCTCTCGACATTGCACTCTCCAATCGCGCTCTACTGCACCTCAACTTGCCCTGCCCGAAGAATAAACCGAAGAGATTATCTTCAATGCATCCCGTCCTCATATCGAATATGACAAGTATCCTTGGTACTGTCTCGGTCCGGCGATCAGTCGAACATCTACGTGCGCGTGTCAATGCTCTCTGCTCTTGAAAGTGTGTATTTGCTATCCTTTCTCTTCCGAGCGATCTCGCTGACTCTTTCACTCCAGGGCCTCGTCCATTTGATACAGTACCACTCGCTGGTACCGAGCGGCCTGGCGCTCGCAAGAGCACGCGTGGCAAGCTGTTCGGTGGACACAGAGGTACTCTCGCTCAGTCAAACTACGGCTTCCTGCAAGCAAGCAGGGAGGAGCTCGCGGATCCAGCGCTGATCAACGAGGATCGTGAGCTGCGCACGGATTAGATCGACTCACACGTAGGTCAATATGACTATCGTCGCTCCTCAGTGCACACAGGTCAGCATGCTACTCATCAACTCAAGCTGTCTCACCCGAAGAACGAAGCGACCGGACACCATCCGTACGCTACGCACGACCGACTCCCCATGCCATGACGGATAGGCTTCTGTCTGCTCTGCGTATGGTCCGAGGTCATGCAACCTCCGTGATCGTCGGCACTCACTTCGCATATGGTACACTTGTAACGGTACACAGCCGCAAATCTACCGGTTTGACAATCTCTCGCTTGCGCGCAGGCATAGTATCTACATCCTCACTTTTCGAGTGAATGGCGGCCTTTGCCCCACACTGAACGCCTGTCTTGACGAAGCGCTCGAAGCCGGTGAGACTGAGACGTGTCGCAGTGCGACATGCCGGCGTATCGCTCGCTGGCCATTGGAGACGCACCCCGAGCTCGGAGCGACTCGATGCCCAGCTACGTACCGGCCAGGGTCGCATCGAATGCATTGCGCCAGATAAAGGTGCCGATCTCTTCTATTGTCTGCGCCTTCTGATAACACGGCCGCTCGCGTTATATATCTAGGTATGCAGCCTCGCACCAACGCCCGCCCATACTCGCCGTCACACCCGACATGGGTAGCGTCATCCCGCTGCTCCTCGCCGCTCTCACCTTCCTCCTCTACTTCTCATGGCGCTTTTCTAACCCCTCCCGCCTCCCGCCAGGCCCCGCTCGCCTGCCCATCATCGGCAGCCTGCATCGCGTCCCGTTTGGGCACCAGCAGCACGCGTTCTTTGCCTGGAAGAAGACATATGGTGCGTCCCCCGTCACATGCCCATCCCCCTCGCTGACACGGCGCGCATACAGGTGACATCGTCTATCTCCAGCTCTTCCATAAGCCTGCCATCGTGCTCAATTCCGCCAAAGTGATCGAGGAGCTCCTCGACAGGCGCGGCTCCAAGTACTCCGACCGACCCGCAAGTATCCTCATCGGTGATCTGTGCGCCCCCGCTGTTTCTCCCTCGAGTCCTACCTAGCTCACACATGAGTAGGATTGGCTTCACGAACAACGTCACCATCCTCCCGTACGGCGACCAGTGGCGCCGCCAACGACGGTGGTTTCAGAACGGCTTCCAGTCCGCCGCGGCCCTCACTCAGTACGAGCCCCTCCAGCGGCGCGAGTCCGTGCGCATGCTCGCCGGTATGCTCCACCTCTGCCAGAACCACACCTCCAGCCTCTCCCCTCACGACATCGGTGCGAAGGTCTTCTCCGGCATCAAACGGTGCGCCCCCTCTCCTACATCATGTCGCGTACCAGTGATTCTGACAACATCGCGGAAGCTACGTCGGCGCTATGATGATGGAGATTGCGTACGGCCATAGCGTCGCCTCCCTCGACGACGAGTTCGTCGTCCTCTCCGAGCGCGCCCTCGGCGGCACCGTCGCGCTCGGCACGTCCGTCGCAACCCTCGTCGACTTTTTCCCCGCCCGTGCGTCACCCCGCGAACCCACCATTATATGCTTACCCGCGTGTAGTGCGCCACGTCCCCGCATGGGTGCCGGGCATGGGCTTCATGCGCCGCGTCGCCGAGGTCCGCGAGCTCGTGAGCGTGATGATCGACGTGCCCTACGAACGCGTGTGCGCCTCACTCGTGCGTCCATCTATTGTCTTCCAAGTGCCGGCGTTCATGTTGTGCAGGCGAAGGGTGTCGCGCGTCCGTGCTTCCTGACGTCGCTCCTCGACGAATACGCGAAGGACGGACAGATGTCCGCAGCGGACGAGGCCGACGTCAAGGGCGCGGCGAACATCGTCTACGGAGGTGCGTGTGCGCTCCATCGCCCCTACATCTCGCTGACCGTGTTATACAGCCGGGACGGACACAGTGCGTCCTATTTGTGCGCGCTCATTGCCGCGGACTGACTTTCGGTCGGATAGACGGCGACGGTGCTTACGTCGTTCCTCCTCGCAACGGTCCTGCACCCGGAGTTCCTTCAAAAGGCACAGGCGGAACTTGACAGCATCGTCGCCAGCGGTCGTCTCCCGGATTTTGAGGATCGCGAGGCGTTGGTGTATTGCGAGGCACTGTTGATGGAGGTGTATAGGTGAGCAACGCCCGGCACTCTGTTCCGCCGACTGTAGGAGGCTAAAGAGCGGGTACAGGTGGAACCCACCAGTCCCACTTGGTACGCTGCAACCTGTCCTATGCGCCCATACCGCTGACCTCTAAATGCAGCTATCCCACACCGCGTAACTGAGGACGACGTCTATGAGGGATATACCATCCCTGGCGGTACCGTCATTATGCCCAACCTTTGGTACACTTCCCTCATCGAACTCCTCCCTAGGCCCCTAACGTACCTCTACAGGGCAATGGCGCGAGACCCCGAGTGCTACGCCGACCCGTGGACGTTCAACCCAGAGCGGTTTCTAGGGAGTCGTCCCGAGCGCGATCCGCGCGAGTTCGCGTTCGGTTTCGGACGGCGGTGCGTTTCTCCTTTCCTCTCTCTGCCGCTCGCGCATGGATGGCTAACGGATGGCGGGCTGCACGTAGGGCATGCCCTGGCCGCGCGTTCGGCGACGCGTCCGTCTGGCTCGCTGCCGTGCGGATCCTCGCGGTTTTCGACCTCGCCAAGGCGCGCAACCGGTCGACGGGTGCAATCGTCGAGTTCGAGCCAGAGTTCGTGTCTGGGATGATTAGGTGCGTCGGTGTCCGACTACCTATGCATGCGACAAGTGGCTGACAGGAGGGACGTAGCCATGTGAAGGAGTTCCCGATGTCGGTGCGGGTGCGAAATGAAGGGGTGGCAAGGTTAGTGAGGGAGATGGATGCGGGGGGCAGTGGAGACGCATGAGCATGACAAGTGGGGCCAAACACTACGGGAGAGAACCGCTTTATTCGGGCTGAAGGCTGCTGCTACGAGTTTTGCTACTTACTGTGATGATTCTGTCTCACCGTACTCACTGCATTGGCGCGAGATCCGCTGCAATGCAAGGAAGGGACTGATATAACAAAGTATGGCCACTCCCTACACTGCAATTGCCCGTCGAATGCACGAAGACGGCGTTGCACGCTGTGGCGGGATAGTCAGTACACCCTCAGCAATCTCGCACGCATCCCAAGCGGGCCGCTGATGTATATGAGGCCTGTACCTTCGGTACTACATAGAGCAAGAAGTCATCATGTCGTATCGTGGGGCAAAGCCTAGCATACACTCGTATCGTAGACCAAGAAACAGCATCCCGGAGTGGCTACATGTGTACGGATCCTACTACCTACAACTCAGCCGACAACAATGTACACTAGGTCATAATCCCATAGGCTACATACGGCGAGAGGAGTTCCGCTACATGACATGGGTCGAGTTGTCCAGAGCGAGCGTATTGCGGCAAATCGGACATGTGCGCTTCATGGCGAGCCAGCGCCGTAAGCACTTCTCATGGAACCTATGAAACGAGTATGACATCCCTTAGCGTCTAGGATCTGTACTCGCAACCAAACCGAGTAGACTTACGAGTGTTGACAGACGGGAGCGAGCGCGGCGAGCTCCTCGTCCTTGAACTGCGACAAGCAGATCCCGCACTTGTCGACGATGACCCCGAGCAAGGTCAGCTTCAGCTTCACGCGCCCGTCCTTCGTCACGCGCCGCCGCTCGACTTCGACGCGGCCGGTCAGGGGCTGCTCGTCCGGCGTCGGCGGTGTGGGGTGAGACGGAGCGGCGGAGGCGGCGGGGCCTATGAACTCGGACACGCGCAAGAGCTCCTGTACGTCAACGGCTAGTGAGCATGCGAGCACAGGGGCGGCGGTACAGTACGCACCTCGTAGTTCCGTCCGTCATTCGGCTGCCCACCGACGTCGAGCCGCGCGACGAACACATCGAGGTCGGTATAGTTCGACCACTCTGGGCGCAGCTGCACCTCGCGCGCAACAGCGAGGCTACCGACTGATGTCACTCGTTCCGGAGAGCGGTGCACCGCAGTATCCCAAGTGTCGCGACCATCCGGCAGGGCGCTGTTCGGCGTCATTGGCCTGACGCTGAGGGCAGGCGAGGTTGGATTCGATGTAGTCGGTGGGCGAGGGAGCGGCCTACCAAGGTAATGATGACCTGTGGGTGTGGTCGGCGTAGTAGGCGTCGCAGCGCGGGCAGGCAGCGCCTGAACGGCGGCCTGGGGAGTCGAGAACGGGGTAGAGAAGCTGGGCGATGCAGGTGACGATTCGTCGGCTGGCGCCGTTCGCGCGTCGAGTGTCTGGAGTGCCAGAGGCGACGCCGTCCGGCTCGCGATGGACAGGCCTTGTGCATCCTCGCCTGCACCGCTGTTCGTAGTCGCGGCGGCGATTGCGGGGGCCACGTGTGCGCCTGCTAGCTGTTTAGCACTTTCCTCTACGCGTACCTCCTGACCTGCGGTCTGCGTAATCGACGATCCCGAGCTGCTCCCACTCCCTCTGGTCGCAACTGACACGCTAGGCTCAATCGACATCCTCGCAGCAGGATACGGCGCGTCGAGCTCCGGCCGCCTAAACCGTGCGATGAGAGGGCTGCGGTCGCGCGGCGGTCGGGGGCCCGGCGCACGCAGCGGTGTGGGCGACGAGAGGTGTGTCTCGCGGGGCCGGCGTGGCGACGGTGCGGGTTGGCGGTTGGGTGCGGATGGAGCAAGGTGGGGAGGAAGGGGCACCTTCTCAGGAGGGAAGGGGATGTGGGAGAGCGATGACGGTGACACCTCGAATGGGGTGAGGTGTGCATTCCGTCGGGGCGGGCGGGACGGACGGGGTGGAGGTGCGAGGAGAGGGGCGCCGCGCGTTTGGCTCGGCGACGGTATCTGGCGCGGTGAGTCGAAAGTTGCTTTCTTCTTGGGCGATGTCCGAGGCGGATCGACTTCTGCCTCGGACGGCGTGATCTCTTCCCAGCCCTGCAAGTCGTCGTTTACAGGCTGTGCACGCGGTTCATCGTCGTCGTCGTCTACACCCGTCTCCTTCTCGCTTTGACCCTCCCTCGCCCGCCCTCGCTCTCGCTCCTTCTCCTTGCCCTTCATGAACAGCTTCCGCAGGCCGACGCTCTCCTTCCTCTTCACACCCGTAGCTGTCTTGTGCATGGAGAACGCGCTACTGAGCAGTGTCGCCGTGCTTGCCCACGGACTCGGTGCGAATCCAGGGGATTCGACCAGGGACGCAGGCGATGGAGGCGGCGACGCGTCCTCGATCTTCTCCCTGACCGACTGTTCCTTCACCTCGTGCTCTCCGTCAGCCTCTTCGTCGCTCTCGTCGTCGTCTGCATCTGCAGGCCGCACGGACCCGCAGTGTGAGCACCGTCGCGGACGGGTCACAGGTGTCGACGGCACCGAGTTGGAGGTAGTGTCGCACGGGTCGCGATGGCACGCACGCAGGATGTTGAGCGTCGTCGTGGACTCTGCAGCTTGCTGGCGCACCAACTCGCGCTGGACACGCTGCTGTAGCGAGAGGCCTGTCGTGCGGTCGGCTTCCCAGTGCTGCTCGGGCTCGAGGGAGAGTAGCTCGCCGGAGGAATCGTCCGAATCGTCCGAGGCGGGAGGTGGTGGTGGAGCGGGTGAATGAGGGGAGGAATAGGAGCGATAAGAGGATGGGGTGTGCGGGGAATGTCCAATGAGGGACGAATGTGCGGAATGATGGGCGGAGTAAAGAGAATGAGGCGATGGGTGCGATGGAAAGGGTGACTGAGGTGATGGATGCAATATATGTGGGGAGACGTGTGTAGAACGAACAGGTGAGGTATCGCGCGCAAGAGAGTAAGATGTTGTAGCCGGAGACGCAGGCGGGCTTGTCCGCGATGTCACTGAATGAAGAGATGCAGCGTAGGTCGAAGGGGGATGAGACGAGGTAGAGTGGCCCGATGGAGGGGTGTATGTAGTGGGAGAAGATAGGATAGCTTCTTGAAACGAGGGCGGAGGGTAGTCCGGTACGGGCGTGTCCATTACTATTCGATGGTCAGTGACTGCGCGGACGTGAGGCTAGTGGCGTTCGGGCGTGGGTACGCAGCTCGGACGAGGAGAGACGGGGGGTCCAATAGGGGGAGCTCTCAAGTATGCGGTGCGCACCTTTCGCGCCAGTCCGATCATGCATGGGAGAGGAGTGCAGGCGGAGAAGGGGACCCACGACCGAGGAAGAGTAGAAAGAAGGGACTCACTGTCGAGCACAGGGTCTCCGGGAGGCCTTGCTGGTTGTGGGGCAGGCGGCCTACGAATGCGAGCATTTGGAGCCGACTGCGGATGTATGCGCCTCGAAGCAGACGGTGGGACGGCGGTGGTGAAACGAGGTTCGTCCCTCGCAGCCGAGTCCGGTTGGCGTTTCTTCTTTGTCTTCGGGCTGCGAATCCGCCCGGCGTTCTGGGGCGGTATGAGGGTGAGCTGACCGTGGTGGGTGACGATGTGAGTGAGGTAGGGTGCAGTGCGGACGGTGGCGGGAGTGGCGGGGTCGGGGTTGCGCTGGGTCGTCATGGATGTCGACGGCTGTGAAGAGCGCGGCGAACAGACAGCGGTTGAGGGCATCCTCCTGGCGCGGAGTGACGACAGCGTGGTCCGGGCGAGGCGAGACTGTGGCCCCTCAACGTGGGCGACGATGAGCAAAGGGGCGTGCTCGTCGCATGGCCTCCCCAAGCGCAGCCACACCCAACCCCTCACGTGTGCTCGTCTCTTTTAATGCACTCATTCACTTTGCCTCGTAGATCATACCCTCGCCATCAATCCTGTGCAATCCAACGACGAATCGACTTCGGCGGATATGAGTTCGAGTTTGGAGAATGGGGATAACGTGAGACATCGCATGAGCAAGACAATAGAATTCATGCTACCAACATCGCGCTAGCCTCGAACGAAGAGGGCAGCGAATGCGGCCAGGTGAAGTTACGTCGTCCTAGAGCTCCGGGTCCGAATGCACGGCTACTATGTGCACCCATCTCTTCCAAACATCAGTTGCACGTAGGCTCGTGCCCCACTCCTTCCCTCGGCGAGGCTTTTAAATGTGGCTCCTACAGGTACTCGGGTGAGCGACGTTTCACACCGAAGTTCCATGATCGCCGAGCCGTTCGAAGTCTATGGTTCGTAATCTAGGAGGTCGGAGCTAGGTCGCTAAACGGGAGCAGGATTGCCAAGCACTTACACCCTAGGGCGTCGAGTACTAGCTTAACGAGCCGTAAGTGATACAACCACGTCAGTTGAGTATTGATTCGCTTCTACACCCGTACCGCGAAGTCAGACGGTCGGAATAATCCAAAAAGATGACAGTGCAGTACGTACCCTCGCATACCACTCGCGGCGGAGTCGCATTGAGTACGGGTGAGAACGCGGAGAGACTGTCGTGGGCAGTGCAATGTCTTTTGGCATACTGCAGATTGAGAGACAACAGCGGGTCGTCCAAGTCGTCTGGGGGGGGGGCGTCCGTGGCCTTCAAGAGCATGATAAAGCGTTTTCCTAGGTTCCAATTCGTGAAGCATGTAAGACCAAGGTTTACGTGTGGACGTTGCGTCCGCGAGGTACGAAGGTTTGTGACGCCGCAAATCGCGCTCATGCATGGTGCCATGAACACGAGCGGGGTCTTGTACGTACGGAGGCAGCGCCCTAGCATATTAGAAGACGGTAGACCCTATTCCCGAGTTGTTACGGGAGACTTGCCATGCAGAAGTCGATACCGTCCTGAGCAAGCCAGACCGGTGCCTTCCATCGTCGCCTGGTTTGATCTGCGAGTGATGTGCGTCCACGGCGTGCCTAGAAATGTGACGTGCCCACGGCGTCGTTGCGAAAGCAAAGAATCATGCTGAACGTCGTCCAACAGCATGTTGTCCACCCGGACAACACAAATATTCGGGAAGCAGGGCAGCGGCTGTTCACCGTCACGAAGGACCAACAAGAACCCGCTTACTGGGAGGTGAGCGCGATCTATCACTGCCATCCGAACGTTACGTGTCTGCGCACACTGTATCTGTATGGGAATTTGGACAGAGATTCCACAAATGGGAAGCACCTACCCAGTCTCGGGGGTTACACCCGATTCAACGGACCACGCAGCTAGCAAGGCCATCCGATGACTCCATATATCCTGGGGCCCCGGAGAGATTAGGGAGCTGCATGTAAGAGACTAGGTAGAGAAAAAGCCAGGGACGATGTGTTGACTCATCTTTTACATACAAACTCCCGGTCTTCCTTTCTACACACTGTGGCACTTATTCGGCTGAGCCTCGTGCTCATCGCATGGCTGCTCATAGCTCAATGCCTCACCACTATAAGCTTACCTGCTGACACACTTCGTTAGCCATAGATAGATTTCCCGAGTAAACCGTCGTGCTCATTCCCCATAGAGGTTTACTCATCAAGAGAATTCATGCTGAGAATGTGAAGTCGGCTAGCCAAAATAGTGCACGGCTGCCAGTGCGTCGCGCGGCGGCGGGGACTATTGAGGATGTCAGTGAAGGCGCCTCTCAACATGAGTCTCTGTCACTGACCTTCGCGTGTTTTGGATGACGTCAGAGAGGATAGCAAACCTGTGATGCACCACGTCTTTAGAAGCAACATCTGAGCGGTTGACCCCGTACCGCACTGAATCACGCACGAGGATGGATAGATGGAGGACTTCTAGCTCCGGTGCTAGCGGTCTCTTCACAATCAGGGTCTGACAAGGATTATCAATACAGTTCAGGGAGGCACAGTGAGCAGCACAATACGGCAAGGAAAACAGCAGAAGACGGGCTGAAAACGCACAATTTCATCACAATAAGGTCTCATCGAGGCACGACCGACCTCCGCAGTCACGGTTCACCCAGAACGCTGCCACCGAGACAGCACAGAACGGCCCTCTTTCGAGGGCGACATGCTCGGGTGTACCGAGCTCCACAACCAGCTCCTCCGCGGGCTCAGGGGCGGGAGCGGGTCCGCCACGAGCTGCCAGAACCTACAATCCCAGAGGAACAGCGCGTCAGTGCATCTAGCTGGAAGCGCGCAAAGTCGACGCATACGTGGGCGAGTGGGCTGGGGCAGGGCGATGAGGAGAGAGGTGTACCGGCACACGCACTTGTTGAAGATCTTCTTGCGGCGCACGCCTTCCGCACGCCGCTTCACTCAGTCGGCGGGGACGAGCAGCGTGCCTGCAGGCAAGGGCACGAGGCGCATCATTCGGGCTTGCCCAGTCTGGTAGGCCGCAGAATGCGCAGAAGCAGGTCAATATCTGGTGCGGAAGCTTGCTGTGGGTGCACAGGATGTGTTCATCTTCAGTCAGAAGCTGACCGCGGAGATCGCTTCCTCCAGCGAGAGAGCCAACGTCTCATCTGTAGGCCTTCAGCTCCGCCAGCTCTGGATCAGACGAGTTGTGGCAGATGCTTAGTTCATGTTGCAGCAGCGGCGTCATACCGGTAGGGACCGCGGGGACTTCGGCTGCGAGCGTCTTGTTTTCTTCCTCAATGCTCTTGTGTCGTCTCTAAGTTGGAGAGCCTCTCCGAGGAAACAGCTTCCGGCGGGGAAGTTCTAAAATTCGTCAGTAGTATATTCACGAGCACGGCATGTAGGTGTGAAATGCGCAGATGGGTAGCGCACGTCACCCTCATTCGGCAAACCAAAATGCGTGGATTTCGTGCATATATGTACGATGTAACCAGATGCGATGGTTTCACAGAGCGTGTACATGCGCACCGAAGCACAGTGTCGAGGTACGACGCATCCTAGCGGCCGTGCACAACCACTCTTCTTCTGCCCTCGCAAGCACACAATGCCGGGGAACAAGGGCGCATATATCGAGCGACACACGAAGAGCCAGTCCAGCCGGCATGCGCCCTGTGCATACAGCCCGTATCCGTTCCAAATAGCCAGTGTGAGATCTCACTAGCGCACCCCCTCCCCCTCCTCCGCGAGCGCGACAAGGATCTTCGGGGTCCCGGGCATAGGCACGGAGCGATCCTGCAGTTGGGTGGATGCATGCACCAAGGTATCCGCGAGGAACGCCGATAGGGGAAGAGACGATGCGGCAGTTGGCGTTGGGAGCGTAGCGTCGGATCGTGGACGCCAGCGTGTCACGGTCTCCCGCCTGCCCAACAACGTATGAAAGTACGAGGCTCGACGAAGGAAGGCCCATTCGGACCCGATTCGGGAGCGAAAGGCCCGAGTCCGGAGGTCGACAATGCGTGTCTTGCACCATGGTGCCCCTAGCCCTAGCCTTCGTTCGCCCGAGGCTGCACGGCATCAGGCGGACAGGAAGATATTGAGCGATTTCATACGACTAGCAACGCCTGTCACCGGAGGGGACAAGAGCAGGCTGTCGTATAATCATGAACTAAATGTCGTGCCAGCGGCCTGGCTTCGTGAACGTAGATCCCACTGAACGAGCATCAACAGCTCCATCTGCTATTCGAACAGCATCAGAACAGGTGCGACCACGAATCGCGAACTCACCTCGGACCAACCGAGCGCAGTCCTAAGTCACACACAATCGGAGCTCACGGAATTTGTACACATGGAACAAAACATGTTCAATTGCGAGAAGCTACAGTACACCAATACCTAAGTTCCTCGCGAAAAGGAACGAGGAGCAAAAAATTGTGTGCAGCAGACAAGGAGTAGTCTGAATCGAGTTACACGTGGCACGAAGCCGAAAATACGTGTGCCGCGAATTGCACTGAAAAGCATCACCTCGTCTGCGCGAACGACCAAAAGGCGTCCTCACTCCCATCTCCCCTCATACATCGATGTCCTCGGAGACCGCAAGGCGTGAGTGCAGCCACTCAGGGCGCCCCTCTCCTGCAGCTGTACAAAGCGCATAGAGTCTGCGAGCAGAACGCCTCCGCCATAGCACCAGAGGAACTACGCGCAAGGGCAGTCCCCGCCCCTTGAACTCGACGCGTGGTATCTAACCACAACGGAACATCAAGGGATGTAGAAAAGTGTCGTACATCATCCAGCGCCGGCTCGTTGGCCGGTATAGGCTTTCCCGGGTGCGCAGTCTCTGTGTCAGCAGCAGAATGTGGGTGTAGCGCGAGACCGCTCGGGTCTGCGCTGCGTCTGCACTAGCAACCGCGCGGGGTTGCGTCGACGTGTGTGTCGTCCGGATGAGACCGGAGTGTGCAGCCTCCTTGCAGGGAGGTCCCCCCATGCGAGGAGAGTTGTGCGCAGTAGGCCATTCAGGACCTAGGCTACGTCTGTGCTAGAGACATGTGCTTGCGCCGGCAGGTGCACTGCCGTCCGGTGACGATGGGCGCACAGGTAGGCGCACTTGGTGGCATCTCTCGCGGGGCAACAAAGTGTCGGTGCAGGCGCCTCGGCCAAAGGCCGCACCGACGTCAAGTCGTCACCACTTCGCGGAATTGACCCGACGCCATAGCGTCTCGTCCCAATGGGGGTTTACGACACCTCTCAAGGACCTCATCCACCCATATGGGTGGGTCCGTCGTGAGACGGTGCAATGCAGGGAGGGAGATACGGAGGAATACAGATAAAGATGATGCTCGTACCTGTGAACCGACACGTTTCAAGTCGACTTGAAGGCTGTAAAGGGGCAGCACCCCTGCTGGTACGAGCTGGCTACCAGCCGTCCAGGCCATGGTCGGCGAGTTGCTGGTCGTGTCGGAGGGTGATGAACACCGGTGCCATCAAGGCGGATAGGCTCTCCTGGAACACCGTCCGTGAGGCTCAGACCTTGGCCCGCTCGCGAGGGGGGACGGGAGTCCTGTGCGGGGCGAGCGTCGCGGCTTCGAGTCTGCTGCAGTGGGGAGAAAAACGAGAGGGGTTGCGCTGGCCTTATATCCGCGGGCCGTGGGAGAATATGTCGCCCTCACGTGATAGGCGTGTCTTGTTCGGTTTGGGATGTGGGAGACGCCCAATTGGTCTGTGCGCTGTCCTCCTCCTCCTCGTCGACGCTGTCCCCTTCCATCTGTATCGCTCTGGCGTCGAACAGTCACCTTGTACGATTGTAATATCAGACTACCACACCTCGACACCACATCAAGATGCATTCCACCGTACCTGTGCGTCCAGGCACACCCCTCCCACCTATCCGCGAGGACACAGCTTCAGGTGCGTTCGATTGTTCACTCTTGCAGCCCAGCATGTCTTTCCAACGTCTATTTTGTGCGCTCACCCGTGGTCGCCGCGGTCGTCGCGCGCAGAATGGCTGTGGCCACCGTGCCGACATCACTCAACCCCGATCCGGGATGCGGCGGGTGTGGAACCGCGACGCCGCCGGAGATGCGTGTGTCCCCCACCTACGTCGTCTCTGTGTCTCTGCGCAGCTATGTGGATAGCGTCTACCGCGCATATATCCACCGCCACTCCTCCTTCTCTCCGTCAACTACAACCCGCACCGAGCACGTCACTGACATGCCCTTCCTAGACGAACCACTCCAGCGCTGCGAGAGCAGACTCTCCAAACGCCCTCCACTCCGACGCACCCACGCGTCCTACCGCCTCTCAAAACTCCCCGGATTCGAAGACCTCGAAGACGAATTCGACGACGACAGCGACCCCGAATTCTCCGTTGCCGCCTTCTGCGTCCGCGCCGCCCCACCCGGCCTCTGCGACAATGACGACGACGACGATGACGACGACCTCGGCGAGCTCATCCGCTTCCGCCTCGACGACCGCGATTCCTACGGCCTCTCCTCGTCCCCGTCCTTCCCCCCTGCCTCCATCGTCCCCCTCCTCCTCCCGCGCCCCTCCTCTCCCGCTCCCCCGCCGGACTGCGACGACTTTTTCAGCATCGACACGCCTCCAGTCTACCACGGCTTCTCATACCACGCCCTCGCGCTCGTCAAGCGCGTCTGGAACGGCCGCCGCGCACACTGGGCACGGCACCCTCCCACCAGCTCGCCTGATCCGTCCACCGCGTACGACGGCATCGCGATGTACGAGCCAGACTACCCCATCCCGGAGGACTACGCCGCGCCCGCCGCCGCAACACCCCCACCAGAGCCGCGCCTCGCCGTCGCGGACCCCGACGTGCCCATCTTCCCGCGCCTCGGCGACCTGTGCAGCCTGCGCGACGCGCGCGCAGCCGCGGTCGACCGCGCCTTCTGCAACTTCCCCCTCTACACGATCCGCAAGGTGCTCTACCTGCACGACATGCTCCGGCCCGGGGCGCAGCTGTGTGCGGGGGCGGGCATGCAGGTGGTGAGGGAGAGGGTGGACGAGCGGGCGGTGAGCGTGCTGTGCGACCAGTTCGAGCGGGCGATGGTGCTCGACGCGCCGCTCCCGGTGTGTGCGAAGGGCTGGTCGCCCGTGAGCTTCGCGCGGTGGCGCATCCTCCTCGAGAAAGCTACAGGGCGGCAGGTATCGGCGGGCGCCGACAACACGCACCACACCACCGCCTCCGCGGTGTGCGAAGACGAGAAGGCGCGCATCGAGTGTGCGCCGCAGCGCCCGAAGACGCCGCACTTCTTTTTACTAGGCGACGAGGATGACGAGGGCGTGGGCGAGGAGCCCCTCCTGCGGCGCCGCGCGAGCCTGAGCGACGAGAGCGACGAGGACGGGTGGGACGACGTCAGCCTCGAGAGCAGCCCCGGGCGGCGCGCGGTCGCGACGCCGGTGTTCTACCTCGACCGGCGGACGATGCCCGTCCCGATGCACGTCGGGCACGCGAGCGGGGGCATCATGGCCCACTAGCTCCCAACGAACCTCGACGTCCCAAGACACTGACTCGGAAAACACGACACGACCGACCGACCAACAGGACGACCAGAACACGACACCATGAGATATGCATGTGCATCTGTATGCGAGCGACGAACTCTGTGACGATTTGTGATGACCCCCGGGATTGACACTGCCACGTACTACATCTAGTCCATGTAGTGATACGATACCGCATACTACGTGTAGCCTACCCTCGTTATAGTTATCATTATTCCCTTTCGCGGAGCCGCTCGGGGGCGTATGTTCCTGAGGCGGTTGCTGCACGGAGCAGGGTCACTGCACCGTGGTGAGTGAGGTGCCGTGCAAAGTGCTGTGACGAGGTGCTGACCTACTAATAGCGTGCTGCCATACCTGCGTAGACAGCGGTACCGATCCGCAGGCGATTCAGCATGCAATGGTATGTCATACCAGACACATCTCCGTAATTCACAGACCTGAGGAGCTGCGCTACACGCTGATAGCTAAGTACCAGGGAGACTGAGGCATGACGGCCGTCAATAAGACTCGACACCCGCTTGGTCTCGTACGGGTACCCGTGCACTGCAATCACCTCTTAGCGCATCCACACCCCTAAGCATGTAACGCAACCCCAATACTGTCTTGCAGGCCTTTCCGGGGATGTTACAATAACGTCTCTAGTATTTCCCTCCGATCGCTCACAAGCGGTGAAAATGGTGAGTCGCAATGAGTGTCAGAATTGATCTTTACTATCTTTTCACGCATCGCGACTTCCATCCTGGCAACACTAACTTCCTTTTGTCACACAGCCCGTCGAAACTAGAGAATCGTGCCAATTGGTATATCGCGCACCCACCTTTCATCGACTGCTTACGGATGTATCCGTTTCCGCCCTATAGGAGCTAAGTCGTATGCAGCGAACGCACGTCCCGGACAGTATTATATTCGAAGGTAAGCCTATCGCTGGCTACGGTAGCTTCATTTATGTGGTCTTGTCTCATCACACTCCGATCCATAGACCCATACAGCAAAGCTGACGACTGCGAATTCCTCACGTACTCCTTGCCTTCTGACTCGTGGTGCGCCCGCTCTGGCCTGCCTTCCCCGACTCTTACAGCAACCACAAGGCGAAGGCTTTGCTCTTGCTCATAACTGGAGCTCGACCCCTGGACGAGCTAGGGACGGGTGTCAAGATGACCTATATCTTCGTCCTTTTTGTGGTGCTTGTGCAGTGGTGCAGTGGTGGCTATCCGTCGTGCGTCATATGTGTGTATCTAGGGTTGATATTCCTCGACTCAAATCTGGACGATGGCATGTGAATGTGCACAGCCGGTGAACAAGCCACCACTGGTCTGCTTTCGGTACTTCACACAGCCGTCATCACCGCGAGCAGTATGGCACGCAGTTCTGTCTCCGAGAATCTTTAATAAAGCCGTGTAACCTGACGACCACTTTGTTTGATGTATCGAGCCTATCAATTCAGTACGTTTGTAAACTTCTCTGACAGCAGTTGCATTTTATGGAAAAATCCAACATGTTCATATGATGTGCTTGAAAAGTTCATATAATGTCCAAATTTCGCGTGTGTAAAGAAGATGACGTCGTGGCGCTGCTCTCAGCATTTTCGGAGGTCGAACTCGGTTTGTTGCCATGGTGCACTGGCATTCAATGAGGATGGCTTCATGGTTGGTAATTGATGAGTGCGATGGGGTGATCCCGATGCAAAACTATGTTTTCTCATACGACCGTAACTGACTTAGCTGGAGTGTTCAACGTGGCATTGAACGATGAAAAAGGATCAAAAAACTTGGCCAATGCCGGGATCGAACCGACGACCTTGGCGTATTACGTAAGCACCGTATTAGCACCACGCTCTAACCAGCTGAGCTAATCGGCCGATGAAATAGTTTGCTGGGATTACTTGTAGTAAGCCAGGGGCGGCAGGGGCGGTCTGGTAGGATCTGGATCTAGATAGACGGCGGCGCCGCGCCCACTGGTGACCGCCTGGGGCCATTCAGATTCAAACTCCCTTCCTCATCATAATAGGCGAGGGGCTACAACAGCATGAGATTCTCCGCCGCGCGCACACCGTCACCACCACCCCTCATGAGGTCCGTTCCACCCCGCGCACCTCCTGCGCCACTCGACTGACCGTGCGCAGACTGTACAGGAGCCGCTCGACGTTCGGCGTGCCGTCCGACTCGGAGGACGAAGAAGAGGCGTACTATTCTGAAGTCGACGACGACGGCGCGTCCGACTCTGCAAGTAGCTCTGGCGAGAGCTCGCACAGCGCTGGGCAGAGACACGCACGACACGACGAAGACGACGAAGAGGAGGAGGAGACGTATCTGTCTGACGACCTCGAGGAAATACTAACACTGTCACGACCGTGAGTCTCGTCTTTCTAGTCTGCACGCGTCTGACGAACCCGCATTCGCAGAAAGCGCGAACGACCAAAACGGAGCGCAGCGGAGGAGCATTACATTAGCGAGGTCCTCGCATCCGTGCGGCTGCGCGCGAACCACCACGATCCCTACGAAGAATGGAAGGCAGACTTGAAAGAAGAGTCGCTCGTACGTCCTCCCCCTCCTGTCGCAACACCTACACTGACCGGCCCCGCAGCGCGTCGCACGGCACGACCAGTCGCTCGTCAAAAGCCTGCGGCACCGCGTGCAGCACGCGACGCACGCGCACGTCGCACGGCTGCAGGCGGAGGACCTCGCCGCGACGCGGGCGCGGGCGCGCGACTACGTCGCAGCGGTGAACACGCGGCGCGACAACGAGATGGAGCGCCTCCGCACGGAGTGGGAGGAGCGCAACAAGCTGCTGTGGGAGCACATCGAGGGTGTCATCGGCCGGGAGGAGGACAAGGCCCGTGCGGTGCAGGAGGAGGAGTGCAAGAAGCGCGAGGAGGAGGAGCGCGTGCGGAGGGAGGCGGAGGACAAGCGGAGGAAGGCGGAGGAGGAGAAGCGGAGGGAGGAAGAGGCAAAGAGGAAGGAGAAGGAGCGGGAGGAGGAGGAGGAGAGGCAAGCGGCGCAGGCGGAGAGAGCGAGGCAGGAGAGGGATGAGGCGGAAGCAGAGCAGAGGAAGCAGCTCGGGTTCGCGTCTGCCAACGAGGACTGGCGGAAGGCACGACAAGACCTGATGGTAAGCCACTCGCGGTACCCAGACTCCAGCTTCGCTCACCGCCCCTCAGTGGCTGAAGACGGGGCCCATGAAGACCGTCAAGGCGAACAAGGAGCTCAAGTCGCTCTGGAGCGCAGGTCGGCGCGCGATCACACCCAAAGTCGGGCAACTCACGAGCGACCAAGAGACGATCACCCGGATATCGCACGAGGTCGTCGCGGTCGTGCTTGGCTCGCCGCGGCACCCCGAGCCGGTGTACTTCGCGCTGCTGTCCTCGCTCGCGAAGGCGATCCTGCTGCAGGCGGAGACGGAGGTGACGGCGGAGAAGCGGAGCGCGGGCCCGCTCGCGCAGGTCGCGGCACACGCGCTCGGCGCGCTCGCGGGCTTCGCGGAGGCGTTCTGGGCGAAGCTCGTACAGCGCGCGGGCGGGTGGCCCGTCCCCGCCGTCGTGCCGCGCGCGGACGTCGACGGGCGCGCGTTCGTATCCGCGGACCGGCGCAAGGCGCTCGGGTTCCGCGAGGGGGAGGGCTTCAGCGAGTACACGGCGCGCGTGACGGGGCTCATGCGCGTGTACTTCCATGTGCTGTGCACGGACGCCGCGGCGCCGCTCGAGCCTGTGTTCAGGCTCCCCCGGCTGTGGTCGTATTGTGCGAGGATGCTCGCGGAGCCTGCGCTGCTGAAGAGCTCGCTCGCGCCCGGTCTGCTGCACGGTGCGCCCGACTTGTTCTCGTGGTCTTGGGAGACGAATGCTCACGCGTATACATATATAGCTGCGCTGGATATTGGTGGCGTGAAGGCGAAGCAGGTGTGGGGCAAGCAATGGGTCAAGCTGCTCGCGCAATTGTACGAGGCCGCCACAGTCGGCCTGGAGGGGACACCGGGGCAGCTGCTTGGGGGAGATTCCTCGGAAGGTATCGCTGCCCGGGTGCGGGTGCAGCTCGAGATTGAGCGGATCGTGGCGCAGTGACGGTGCCGATAGAGTGCTCCTCGTTTGTTGTGCTGCTATGATAGATATTCCGTTGTGGGACATGCTATGCTACTGCTGTACGTTGCAGATGGAATGTTTTTCAAGACCGTGTATAATCCGCTTCGGAATGGTGGCGCAGAAGATGTGGCGCGGGAAGACAAGACGATCACGATCGACGCTGGTCTCACTCGGGGTTTGACGGCCTGCCCCCTCCCTGGCTACCAACCGGCTACTGTAGATGCTTACGTGGCCCATGAGTAGGTATGCACCAAGCAGAATGTGTCGAACTGCTAACAGAAGAATTAGAATGCGAGACGCTGGATGCCAGGGAGCGCGGGGCTAAAGATCCGGGCGTCGCACACATGTGGATCCCATCATCCAGAGTGCGAATGTCCGCGACCTCCTGCCCAGGCCGCCGCCAGCTCATGATACGGACAATCCATCGGATGACATACGCTGCACATCGAGACGGTTGCAGGTGAAGTGGAAAGCACTTGATTCCGATGGCATGGCGACTCGCGAGTCGCGGGTACCAGGCACGGTACAGGCACCCGGCGGATGCAGAAGACTGCTTGAGTCTCGGGATCAAGGAACATCGCGACGCGTTCATTATCGACCGTCGCACCGTCGCCGTGTGCCCGCCCGGCTGTCTCTACCCCAACCGCCGCCGGGCCTGTTGCACTCCGCACCACGCGTCTTGTCATATATAATAATATCCCCTCGCTTCCCCCATGCCCTCTCATCAGTCTTCCCCCTCCCCTTCCTTTCTTCGTGCTCGCGTTTGCGTTGCCTTGTGTCGTTGAACGGCCGTCCTTTCGCTCGTCATCCGACCAGGTGTCACCGGTATCGCCTCCAGCCAGGCTCTCCTTTGCAGTCCATTCGTCTCGCCCACCGCACGCCGCAGGCCAGCAACACTCTCCTTTCAGCTACCTTCACTTATCCAAAAATACACCATGTTCTCCAAGGCCATCCTCGCGCTGCCCCTTCTCGGCCTCGTCCAGGCCCGCCCCTTCCTCCACGACAACGCGCTCGAGGCATGGGTCAAGTTCTCTGCCCGCGATGACTCTACTTGTGCTGTCGTCACTCAGACGATCACGGTTGACGAGACGGTGTCCATCAGTGCTACTGCGAACAATGCTGCCGCCGTACGTTTGCCCCATAGTTGCATACACCCATCGCTGATCACACCTTGGTACAGGCCACCTCGACTGCTGCAACTACAACTGCGGCAGGCGCTACCGCGTCTTCGACGGCCTCTACTTCGCAGATCGGTGACTTCGGCAAGTGCACGGTCCCCCAGATCGAGTTCGGTGTTGGCTTCGACAACCGCAAGGAGACCTCATTCCAACCGGTAGACCAGACAAGCTACGACCACGGTGAGTGACCCACCCATACTCTCTGGTCCTCGTGTATCCCTGACCGCGCTCGCCAGGCTCCGCCCAGAACATCGACATCATCACCCAGTTCATGTGCGACCAGCTCGTCAACTTCTGTGGCGCAGACGCCGTCGCGAAGCAGACCTGCGCTACCGCCAAGGCTGCCGCCGACACTGTCACCGCCAAGACTGGCGGGCAGGCGGACGCGTTCAACGCCGTGTTCGGGATCACGACCGACTTTGCCAGCATCGCGCCCGTGAGTGACCAGGGCGTGACCCAGCAGATCTCCGCGACGACGTCCGCGGCCGCGGTTGCCACGAGCAACGTCGCGGTCGCCACTGGCGCGGACTCGAGTGACTGTGCGGCGCAGACGGTCACGGTCACGGTCGACCCTACGGACTCTGCGACGGCGACGGCCACTGCGAGTGCGACCTCCAACGTTGCCGTACGTACCTAGCGGACCGCAGTGTGCATGGATGATGCTGACGACTGGGGGTGCTGTGCAGGTTGCGTCGAGTGCGGGTGACACCGCGTCCGCCGCGGCTGCGTCGAGCACCGCGAGCGCGAGCAGCATCGGCGACTTCGGGAGCTGCACCGTGCCGCAGATCGAGTTCGGCGTCGGCTTCGACAACCGGAAGGAGACCTCGTTCCAGCCCGTCGACCAGACCAGCTACAACCACGGTATGTCCCCTCCCCTGTTCTCTCCCCTCACGCACTGACGTATTCTCGCACGCAGGCTCCGCGCAGAACATCGACATCATCACGCAGTTCATCTGCGACACGCTCACGAACACGTGCAACGCAGACGCGCTCGCGAAGCAGACGTGTGCGACGGCCAAGGCCGCTGCCGACACGGTGACCGCGAAGACGGGCGGCCAGGCGGATGCGTTCAACGCTGTCTTCGGAATCACGACCGACTTTGCGAGCATCGCCCCCGTGAGCGACACTGGGGTGACGCAGTCTGTTGATGCGACGACCGCCGCTGTGAGTCCTTGATGTTGGGTAGACTGGGGTGTTGTGTAATGGCTGATGCGGTGACAGGCTACTGCGACGTCCGCTGCAGTCGTTGCTTCGTCCGCTGGCGCTGCGGCTACCGCGACTGCTGCTGCGGCCACCTCCAGTTCTGCGGCCGCGACTGCCACCGCGAGCTCGAGCTCCAACAACTCTGGCTCGTCTAGCAGCGTCGGCAACTTCGGCAAGTGCTCCGTCCCCGAGATCATCTTCGCCGCCGGCCTCGACGGGCGGACGGAGACTGCTTTCGAGCCCAAGGACCTCACGAGCTACAACCACGGTACGCCCCCCTCTCCCCTCTCCCAAAGCACCTCATAACTAACACCTCTGCGTGCACCCAGGCTCCGCGGATGCGATCGGCGTGATCACGGGCTTCATCTGCCAGCAGCTCTCGAGCGCGTGCGGCGCGGACGCGACGGCGCAGGCCACGTGCCAGACCGCGACGGCCGCGGCGAACGCAGCGACGGCGAAGACGGGCGCGCAGGCGGACGCGTTTAACGCCGCGTTCGGCGTGCAGACCGACTTTGCTAACGTGGCCGTCGTCAGCGACCAGGGCGTCACGCAGGCCGCGGCCGCCCGCCGCGCCCTCGAGACCGCTGGGCTCCTCTGAGCGCCCCTCGCCCGGTTTCCGTCCGTCCCCATGCATTCGTAGAACATAGAACGTGTCTGGCACGCCGTGAGCTCGGTTATATTTTGGTTCCGTCCCATTGAAGAAGGCTGGCTGTTGCTGTTGTCTGGCACACATGTAGGATACGCGCAGCGAGGCGCGCGCGCAGATACACGCATTCACTGTATTGCTACGGAGATACCCTGCTACGTACCCTGCCTGGTCTGTGACCTTGTTGTTCATTGACGCACTTGACAAATGGCATTCCTTTCTGCGATACTCATTGTGGTGTGATGCACGGTCACCCAACGTCACGGTCATGTTATGTCACGCGTTTGGCATACTAGTCATCCAGATGTGACTTGTTGGCACTTGTCTCTCGTTCTTGCGTTCGTACAGTAGTCATGAAGATTGTATGGCAACCTCTGACCGGAGTGGCTTAGAATCAGTCGATCGTTCTCAACCAAGGAACCGGATCAAGACGCAACGGTCATATTATGATGGCCACTCTCAGAGTAAGTAGATGCTATTATTATAGAACATTGCGAGGCACGCTGAATGCTGTACTAGGATACGACACCCGGACTCTTCGCCGACTATCAATACGGGTATAGCGTGGATTGTATGGCGACTAGCGCTACTTTTCCTGGAGGAAGAAAGACGATGAAACGATGAGAGTGGGATATCCAGGCGAGGAGTTTACGATGGGGAACGGGAGGTCGCAGGTGAGCGACAGCACGTCATTCTTCTCCGCTCTCTGCGCGAAAACTAGATGCGTCGGTGTAGTGGCTGCTCGTAGCCGTCTGCGGCTCGTACGCCTCGCATGACGGTGCGTATGCCGGGGGTGGCACCGAGATGCGTGGTATAGAGGTGATCCATTTCAAGTTGGGAAGCTGCCTCGGCCGCGATGGCGATCGCCGCAGCGGCCTGAGGGGCGTGTCCGTCCCGAGCTCAGAACCGAGGATGCTGCGTTGCGAAAACCTCGGCGGCGGTGAACTCGGGACAGTCGGGGCCTGCAGCGATTCTGGGAACTGCTCCAGCATAAAGGCCGATCTTCGCGAATAGGCACTGTCCGAGAGCGAAAGGTTCTCTGCTGCGCGCATGGGGTAAGCAACATCCTATTTGCCCGAGGAGCAACTTACCGTCAACTTTCTGCATCACTTCTCTCCTCTCAGGCTGACGCCCGTTCCGGCACCCGAAATACAGTACAACCACGTTGACGATGGTGAGGACCACCACCAGCATACTCAGGACGAAGAGGGGGACAAGGACGGCGACATCGTGCAGCGCAGCCGATGGTGAGCAAGTGAAGGTCGCAACGGCGGACAGCACGGGAGCTGCCGACTCGCGAGGAAGGAGGTCGGCGACTGTGACGACGGCTGACGTAGGCGCGGTAAGGAATGTGGGCGCTGGGCTAGTTGCCAACGGAGACATGCTACAAGCGAATGTGCACTGTCTGGAACTCGTTCGCGACGGCAAATGATATAACTGCTGCTGGGCATCGCAATCTCAGGCACGCTGCTACGTGGTGTAGATCCAACGCTCAGGTCCACCCGGCGAAGACACGCAGGTGAGCGACCATGAAACACTGATATGACGGTGGGACATCGCTAACTGAGCAGCGACAGTGTGCCCCCACCGTGTGGAAACCCACGGGAAGCAGGCAAGGAGCGTCATCAGGTCTTGTCCACATAGCAGGATACTGTGGCTTTGTCCGGTGGTATCTCGACAGAACGCTATCAGGTCTTCTCACGTGTAGGCGTGCAATGGTCGTGCAATGATAGTCTCAGGGATACAACTATGAGCGGACGCCGGTGGTAGGTGTATATGGGTGCAGTGATGGTGTCGCCGGCTCCCACGGCCTCGCACATGTACCGCCAATCCTACTACCCTACCTAGCCCAATTGCCAACACCAGATGCACGAAGACTTGCTCGGAACGGTACGTGACTTCTTCCAGGTGTACAGAGGGATAGAGGGATTGATAGATTGGCTTACATGCATTGCTGTATTAGAATGCCGAGTTATACTCGCGACTGGCATCCCACGATGGATACAGAGCTTCTTCTAGCAAGTTGGATCAAGAGAAAATTCGGAATATGGAAAAGTATAACATGGTGCTACCAATGCATAGATTCTTTCCTATAGCCAGGGTGGCCTCCTCTACACGGTATCACGCAGCGACGCTGTCCCTTTTGCCCTCCGCTCCCCCATGCATGCTGTGCACAACGCTAGCATGTTCGTAGGTACCCAATGCCCACCCACGAATCAGACTCATACGGACGCCTCGCCATCTACGTGCAATCACACGAACAGCACGCCGCAGATGCAGACCACCTCCGTTCCGCCAGTGGGTGGCTCAACGCTCAGGGTGGTAGTGGTGCTTATCTGCGCCTTCCTCATCGTCTTTTTGCTCTATTGCGCGTACCGTGACAGCGCGCGACAAATCATCGATGATATCGAACAGCATTTGGACACAAGGTCGAACTCACCAGTCGGTACGTGTAATACATAGATCGAGTGGGATTCAGTGCTGACAGAGGCTCTTCTCCCTTGCAGCCGAATCCTCGATATTGATGAGCCCTCATCCGCGTGCACCACAGGGGTACAACGAGGACGCTATCCCCTTCGTCGCAGCACCAGAAGCCGTCGTCTGCTCTCGGTGTTCCTTGGGCGATGACATGGACTGTGCGTGGCGGGGCGAGGAGCCATTTGGGTGCCCTCGCAGCGAACGCCCCTGGTTTCGCCATCCACCGCGACTGGCCGCCGAATGGGACCCAAAACGCATCCTCGTCATAGGGCATGCTCCGGCTCCTGCGGCTTTTGGTATTGCATATTAAAACTCATACTAGACCTCTAGATTTGTGTCGCGGAAGGGTTGTACTTTGGACATTGACATTGTGAAGGATAGGACGACTGCCTCGATTACTACATTATATCCGGTACTCAACCCCTATGTGCATTTTGTATACTCCAGGACGATTGTGTTACTCGACGCTGGTGTATACACTGACAGATCCGAGACGGTCGCAGCCACAGGCTAACCTTGCTTACGTGATTGCGTGACTGGCGCTTGTGTATACGATCGATCGGCTCGGGGATCTTACTCATGCGGCTCCGTTTTCCACTCATCCGACTCGTCTCCCGGCTCCCCCGACTCTTCTCCTCTCCTCATCTCCTCATCCCCGTCTTCTCAATCTAAGGAAAGACTAAGGGACTCAGGATACACGACCTTGAGACACCCACTGATTGACGGAACAAGGGCAAGGTGAGCATCAAGTTTCCTCTGCACTGGCGGGGTGCTTGCTCGGCCTTGGTCAAACGGCGCGGGTCGATACTAGCTATGCCACGATTTCCCCGCTATTCATATGGACATAATAATATGACCTATGCTCTTCGATAGGCCATCCGTTCAACCTACGTATGCATCGTATGGAGGAACCTGCTTCACGCATCAGTTCCTTGAAGGGCCTCCGGCTGTCTCTCAAACTAGACTTTTGAACGTGACTAATCAATTCTTGAACAGTGTTTAATCCATCGATGGAGTTTGTCCCAGCACCAGCTGTGCACCGAGTGCTCTGTGCCGATTGCGGCACGCCCATCGTCCCAAACTCTGCCAACCTCTGCGTCGCCTGCTTGCGAAATAGCGTCGACATCACAGAGGGCATTCCCAAGCAAGCCTCCGTCTCATTCTGCCGCAACTGCGAACGATTCCTCTCCCCTCCTGCCGTTTGGACCATAGCCCAACCCGAGTCGCAGGAGCTTCTCGCAATCTGCTTGCGGAAGCTGAAAGGCCTCAACAAGGTCCGCCTGACCGACGCGCATTTCATCTGGACAGAGCCGCACAGCAAACGGTTGCGTGTATCGCTCACGATCCAGAAGGAGGTCCTGACTGCGACGATCCTCGAGCAAATCTTCGAGATCGAGTACCTTGTACAGCATGGCCAATGTCCGGACTGCGCGAAGTTGGCCGCGAAGAACACGTGGAGAGCCCTCGTACAGGTCCGCCAGAAGGTGCCACATAAACGCACATTCCTCTTCCTCGAACAGCTCATCCTCAAGCACGGCGCACAAAAAGATACGATATCCATCAAGGAAGTGCGGGACGGACTCGACTTCTTTTACTCCTCGCGGAGCCATGCGCTCAAGATGGTCGAGTTCCTCTCAGGCGTAGTGCCTACTCGCAGCAAGGCGAGCGAGCAGCTGCTGAGCTCGGACACCCACACCAATACGGCCAACTTCAAGTACACCTACTCCGTCGAGATCGTGCCCGTCTGTAAGGACGACCTCGTCGTCCTCCCCTCGAAGATCGCGCGCTCGCTCTCCAACATCTCTCCACTCACGCTGTGCTCCCGCATCGGCAACTCTCTCCACCTTCTTGATCCGGCGACGCTCCAGTCCGTCGAACTCGCCGCGGCGTCGTACTGGCGCGCACCGTTCGACTCGCTCGCGGGCGTGTCCGACCTCGTCGAGTTCACCGTGCTCGACATCGAGTCCTCGGGGCAGACACGCGGGAAGTGGGTGCTCGCGGATGCGCAGGTCGCGCTCAGCGGCGCGTTCACGTCGGGGAGCGGCGAGGACGACGCGATGGACGGCGGCGGGGCGGCGTCGCAGATCCTGCACACGCGGACGCACCTCGGCGGGATCCTGCAGCCGGGCGACGCCGTGCTCGGGTACTACCTCACGCACGCGAACTTCAACTCGGACGCGTTCGCGGCGCTGCCCGCGCACCGCGTGCCGGACGTCGTGCTCGTGAAGAAGGCGTACCCGAACCGGCGCAAGAAGGCGCGCGCGCGCGCGTGGAAGCTGCGGAGCATCGCGAAGGAGGCGGGCGAGGAGGGCGAGACGGGCGCGGCCCGCGGCGTCGTGGGCCGCATGGGCGGGCGGGACCAGCGGAAGGTCGAGGAGGACTACGAGCTGTTCTTGCGCGACCTCGAGGAGGACGCGGAGATGCGCGGCGCGGTGAACCTCTATCGCGCGAAGGACGCACGGCCCGGCGCGGGCTCGGGGATGGCGGGCGGGAAGACGCGGCGGAGGGGCCAGGGCCAGTTCGCGATGGAAGTCGACGAGGGCGCGCAGCAGGAGACGGCGAGCGTGGCGCCGACGGACGAGGAAGCGGACGAGGCGGATTTCCCGGACGTGAAGCTGGACGAGTTGTTGGAGGACTTTGACGAGATGACGCTGGAGGAGCACGATGCCTGAGGCCTGAGGCCCTAGGCTCGGAAGTCGGCTCTTCATCCCTCCAACCCAAACAACGCCACCCCGTCTAGGGGTTGCGCCGTGACTACTGAAGGCCGTGCGTGTGTTACATAGTTGTGTATGATAAACGGGATTGTTGTCCGTCGCGCACCACGAAACGACTCATTGCCTGGGAGGGGAGGGCCGTGGGACATTGATCCTTTCATCCCTAGCGTAACGCAACCTTGACCCTTGTCTCACCACTTGCACCATCGCAGCTTCCTCACTTTTGCACGCGTCAACGCACTCGAATGGATATCTTCTGCAACTATGATGTCCTCCTTCTCATTCTCGATCTCCTGTCGCCACAAGAAACCATTCCCCTCTCTTCCGCCTCTCGCGGCTTGTACATGCTTACCCGTCCGCACGCAGTCTCGTCGATCTCATGTCGAAGGCCTGATCAACTCATGAAGATGCACAGTTGTCTAACCACAGATGTGGCCGGATGGCATACAGTTTGGCCCAAGAAGCTGGTAATGCGCGTAATGCACCAGTCCGTCGTCTATCCGCCCGATACACTCCTCCGAATCCTGCAAGATTGTGACAATAAACTCGCCGACATTCTGCAGCACACACGCGACCTCGATTCCCTCATTCTTCCCTACGAACCCCTGCCAGTGCCTGGGAGACTAGCAGAGGCTATCGCTGCCCTACCAAATCTCTCCGAGCTTACGCTCTTCACAAGTCACGGTCCAGGAGTCGACACACTGTGTAGGCTGGTTAGCAGACTGCGGCTGTTGCGCATCACATCCTGGCCTGGTTTACCATCGTCCCTGAGACTGGTCGAGATCATCCGCTCTGGAGTGCTGGACCACGTCACGGACCTGTCCCTCAAGGGGTTCAACGTCGATTATTCCCAACTCGCTAATCCCGATGCCTTACCATCCTTTCCGAGTGTACGAAGACTAACCCTCCAGTACTGCTGGCTCTATCCTCTCCTCGCATTCTTCCCTTCCCTCCAGGTTCTCCAGCTCCACAATGGCGATGACTGGCGCCGTAACCCGGTTGACCTGGGTCGAGGCCGTCGATATGCATCTCCGGTGGTCAAGCAAAAGCTTGCACTACTGCAGCTGGATAGTCTGATCATGGAGACCGCTTTGGATATCCTTTATATTCCGCGGGTCGCTGCTGTGGAGGTGGTACTGCAGTGGGATACACTATACATACCCGACGCGCAAGCCAGTATTCACGATCCGTCAAGTACCTTCCACGCACTGCAGGCGGCTGTCTGTCACCTTCGAGCCTTGCCAGACTCCTTCGATTTCAACTCGTGCCTCCTGTTCGCGGAGGTCGTTTCCGCACCGGCTTCCAGAGTCCGGTATCTCACTGTGAGTGGCCTGGGAGTGAATGAAGTCTCACGATGGCGGGTGAGTATCATGGACTTTTTTGAAGATGAGATCATTGTTTTGTTACTGACGCTGTCACCGGCATGCAGAAGATCCTCACCGAGACATTAGCCTCGGCGCCGCTCCTTTGCGTACAAGTCGGGCTATATCATTTGGACGGCGATCCCGAACCCACGGACGATCTGCGGTCGCTGGGCGCCGCTCATGCTGCGGCACTACCATATCTGCAGTACTACTGTCAGAAGCAAGAAGTGTGTGTCAATGACGCCCAAGGAGAGCGGCGTGTGCTCTCGCAGAAGTTGGTTTGGACCCGGATAAAAAGAGTTCAGAACAGTCCCGCGCTGGAGCCGATGCCCAATGCTGCCGGCGAGAGTATTCACAAGTACCTGCAGTCGCCCGAGTTTTGCCGAACATTGCACTTCGACGGTACGTGACACATCGGAGCGCATCCATACCGCGCGCGCACTTCGTTCATGATGATCTGTAGAGGAGGCAGCACTGCGATACACGTAGTTAGTAGCAAGCTCAAGCGTAAAAGCGTACAGTCGAGGGTATATGTACAAGCACCCGGAAGTCTCGCGGTTGTACCTCACCACGTCGCCTTCTTGCCATCATACGACAAGAATTTACCCGTGTCCTCCTTCTTGAGCCCCAGCACGACCTTCAATAGACCGGCGACACTGTCTTTCGTCTCCAGCGGGGCAAACGGCCCGCCCAGGTCCGTCTTCACCCAGCCAGGGCTCAGCGAGATCGAGGTGATGTCCGGAGGCTTTTTCACCTGCTTATGCGTCTGAAATACACAGCATGGATGATCAGCACTTGCACGCAACGAACGGAGGAGGCTACACACGACCATGTTGAGCGCGGCCTTGCTGACGCAGTACGTCTCCATGCGGTCCGCGTGGTCCTCCGTGAGGCTGCCCATCGAGGAGCTCACGTTCACGATCGTCTCCTTCGTGCCCTTCTCGAGCAGCGGGAGGAAGAGCGACGCGAGCAGCGGGGGCGCGCGGCGACGTTCGTCTGCAGCACGGTCAGGAACTGCTCGTACGAGAAGTTGTACGCGTCGTCTTGCGCGCCCTGCGCCGCGCATGGTCAGCATCCATGCGTACACGTACAAGCAGACGCGGACGTACGATCCCAGCGTTGTTCCAAAGGTAGTCGAGCCCGCGCCCGGCGAGGACCGCCTCTGCCTTGCCGACGCTCGCGCGGATGCTCGCTTCGTCGCTCACGTCGAGCTGGACGAGGTGCAGCTCGGAGCCCGCGGCGGGCTTGAGGGCCTTCAGCTGCGTGGCGGTGTCGGGGTTCCGGACGGCGGCGATGGCGAAGTTATTCAGTGCCGCGACGAGCTGGCGGACGAGCTCGAGGCCAAGCCCGCGCGGTGCACTGCCGGCAGTTGCGTAGGCTCCGGTGCGAGTCGTTTTGAGCGACGTACCCGGTAATGAACCAAGTGGAGATGCTTGCCATGGCTGATGTGCTGTTTTAGTGTTAGTGTGGTTTGAGGATATAGTAAGTGATGTCAACCGATGAGGAGGAGCGAAGTTAGATGTCTGGCTCGATATTCTTCGCAGCTCTATATACCTTCTGGTCCCATTGGGCCTGCCCGTGTACATAGGGCTTTGGAGTTGACTTCGAACCTCGACACTAGCTGCAGCCGGCATCGACGCGCGTCCTTCACGGCACATCGATGACTATTAGGTGGGCCTCTCATCAAGCTTTGAGTTGACTTCGAATGTGAACAACAGCGCAGTGTCCCTACCTTCGCGTTAACCCAGCCTAGGCCCATCATCCAAAACAGTGAAAACGGAGTCACTACTCACTGGAACCGTATGAGCGCACGCGCCACGGAGTACGTTCAGAAGACCCAACGAGATGGGTGGTGATTCACGTAACTGACCACCGTCCGCACGACGCAATTCAGCTGGCGCACTATCGTCTTGGCGAGGGAATGCGAATATAATGCATCCTCAGCTCGGTTCTTCCTCTTACGCCCCCTCCACGCCGTTCGAAAATCACAGTCAACGATGCTTCTCTGTATGGACACCACTGCGGTAGTACGAAGATGGTGAATGACACACTATAGTCGAGCCTCATCGTATGATCGCGGAGTGTCCCCTCGCCTCCCCTACCACGGATGATCTGTACCGTTGTACCGCCAGAACTTGCCCGAGTCTGCGGGCGTGAGCCCACCGATGACCGTGAGGATGCCAGCGGCGCTCTCCGTCGTCTCGAGCACCGCGCCCTCGCCGCCGAGTGCGGTCTTCACCCAGCCGGGGTCCATGCATATGCACGTGAAGTCCGGACGCGTCTTCGCCTGCTTGTATGTCTGTGCCATCGCCGTGTCAGTCGTTGGCAAGGGGAATATAGAAAAAGGCTGGGAATAGCGAACAGCGAAGGGGATGATCGGTAAAGTGGTTTCAATCCCGAGAGATCATGGCCGTAGCGGACTAGAGCAAGGCTGAGAACTAGTAGACCCTAGCGGGACTCGCATACATGAGCATGGACACCACCATCAGTGCTGTCTGAGCCCGGGCAGATATTCGCATGTGAGCTATCGGCGTGCCCGACGCGCGGCGCGGCTTTGGGGGATGCATATAGTCAATCTGATATGAAGAAGCGCGTCGCGCCATCATGTGCGGCGTCCATTCGTCCCCAATTCCACCATCCAAGCTCACAGGTTGCCTGAATGAGCCTGCGCGACTCAACGAATGACAAAACGACGCTCCATCGGGGAAAGAGAATACAAGAGGAAGAGGCAAGACGGGGACGAGGAGAAACGCACCAGCATGTTCAGCGCACACTTGCTGATCGAGTAGCTCGTGCACTTTGGGCCGCAGTCAAGCCCTATGGAAGCCAGCCCGGTGGTCACGTTCACGATGGTCTTCTTGGTGCCGCGCAGCAGGAAGGGGTAATAGAGCTCGCCGAGGAGGGCGGGCGCACCGAGGTTGGTCTGGATGACCTCGAGCAGTTGCGCGTAGTCAAAGTCGAACGGCGAATCGAATGCAGGGTTCTACTCTGCGTCAGCTACGCCGTCAAATGCTGAAGAGGCAGGCATACAATGGCAGCGTTGTTGTACAAGTAGTCGAGTCCACGCTCGCCGAGGATGTCTTGGACATACTTGACGGAGTCGCGCATGGACTGTTCGCTGCTGACGTCGAGCGGCACAACGTGCACGCGTCCCTTGGCAGTCCCCTGGAGTCGCTGTAGATCGGACGCGCCAGCGGGATTGCGGCAGGTAGCGATGACCTCGTTGGTCGGAGAGGCAGCGATGAGCTGCGTGGTGAGCTCAAGACCGAGCCCGCGGTTCGCGCCGGTGATGAGCCAGACAGTGGTCGACATGTCGGTTCGGTGAAGGTTCACACATGAGGAAGGATGCTGAATATATAGCTGGGAGCAGGATGAGAGAGGACGGTGGCTGCAGGAGAGGATCATGATGTCCTCGAGACCTGCCCTCCCTCGCCCGGCTGTTCCTCGGATAATTGTGAGACGCTCTCGGGAGGCTGCGGCAAACGACCCTTAACATATCATTCGGCCTCTCGTTTCTCGTCTACTCATAATTGACTGTTCTACTGTGCCACAAAGCTATAACGGGCAAACTACCAGGGGATCTCCTCGCCATCATGTCTGAAGAACTTGCCCGAGCTCTTCGTCGTCGCCGTCGTCGCCAGCTTGATGAGCCTCGCTACTGATTCCTCTGGCTCCATCATCGCGTTCGGTCCTCCCATGTCTACATCGCGGTCAGCTTCCATCGCCTTAAAGTACCGACGGGACAGCTCACCCGTCTTCACCCATCCCGGATCGACGACGTACGCGATCAAGTCTGGCTGTGTCTTCGCCTGCTTGTACGCCTGCACCCGCCAGTCAGCACGGCCGAACCACGCTAACAGGAACCGCCCAACGCACGAGCATGTTCAATGCCGTCTTGCTGATGCTGTACGTCGCGTTCTTCGCCCCGAAGTCCAGCCCGATGCTGGCCAGCCCGCTCGTCATGTTCACGATCACCTTCCGCCGGCCCTGCTCGAGCAGCGGGAGATATGCCATCCCGAGCAGCGCCGGTCCCGCCACGTTCGCCCGGAGCGTGTCCAGCAGGCCGTCATACGAGAAGTTGAACGCTGAGTCGTCTCCCTCCGTCTATTTGCGCACACGCATGACATACGGCTCTATCCGACTGGGAGCAGGAAAGACTCACGACGGCGGCGTTGTTGTAGAGGTAGTCCAGACCTCTGTCGCCAAGGATCCTTGACACCTCGGCGACGGACCCACGGATACTTGCTTCGCTGCTCACGTCGAGTGCGACGATGTACAGCTGCTCCTTCGCACTGTCCTTCAGCGCGTGCAATTTGGATGCACGGGATGGCTCTCGGCATGTCGCCACGACGATGTTGTTGGGGTTGGAGACCAGCTGGCGCACCAGCTCAAAGCCGATGCCTCGCGAGGTTCTATGCAGGTCATCGCATGAGCCGTGCACACTAAACGCTGAAGGACGGCGAGGACGTGCCCAGTAACGAGCCAAGTAGAGACTTCAGACATCCTGCAGGTTGCACTGGTTCAGGTTGCGCGGCGATGTGGGTGATGAGTCCCTCTACGCTTATTGCTGTCGCTATATGCTATTTAGGGTTCTCCCTTGCGGTGCTCCGGGGTGACTCCGTGGGCGCGAAAGAACATCACTTGAGGTTCAACGGTAAATCCTCGGTGCGTCTACCCTCCGGAGTCGTCGTCTCGCCCGGTACTACGATCCGGTGTTCCAGTGCGCAATACTCATACTACTTCTTGTCAGAACCCGGAATATTCGAGGTAAGACAACGCGTCACCACCTGTGCAAAGGTCTTCTCAAGTGCTGCCGAACGACAAGCTCGTATTTGCGTTAGATGGTGCGTACCCAGTTGGAGAGCTATTGTACCTGCGAAAAGTACTGCTGCGCAACGTGCCAGAGGCCACACAAACGAACGTCGCAACGACGCGATCACGTGGTACACATCATAGACCATCCGCCGCCGTTTTGACGATAGTGCGAAGTTAATCCTCTGCCCTCCCCTTAGCCTCGACTACATACGTGCCGCTGTTCACAGATTAGCATTGCTGTGGATGAGACAGCCTCCACGCAGCTCCACGAGCCTCCTCAAGGGTCCTGGTTCCGTGCCACGGCCGTCGTAACGAATAGGGGCTCCTTGCCAAACCAAAAGCCGTCTACATACAATGGATCAGGTCTATTATCCTCCCCAAGACCCGCCCGACGTGGGGGCGCAGCAACGACTTCGTCTCGTGACGGACTGCTTTGTCCTGGAAGGTGGCGCACAAAGCGCACAGCCACGCGCGCGCAACGGGACGGCCGCTTTGACGAGTGTGGCCAGTACGTTTTGTTCCCCCGTGCTTAGTGCCAGTCGAGGGAGGGATGGCCCCATGCAGGATAGGTAAGTCCGCTTGGACCTTGCGTGGTGGCTTTGTCTCCGTTTTAAAGCTCGCCCTGAGCCTTTGCACCTCTTCTCTGATACCCCGCTGCGCCCACGTACTGCACTCCCACTTCACTACAGCGCACGCGCGCTCGCCCTTCGTTCATCTCCACCACTTTCCGTGCCACCGCTTTTCGTTCCTTCAGTTCAGTCCGCGATTCGTCGCAAGCGAAGCCACAACCAACCACAACAATTTCCACAACAATTTTCATCCAAACATACACAATGTTCTTCAAGCTCGGCGCCTTACTTGACCGCATTAGCAGCAAATGGAGCTCCCCCAGACCCAGCTCGAAACCGCGCACCGGTGCCCGCACCCGCGCCCGTGCCTTCTCCGAGTCCGGCGCAACCGCCACTCCGCCACGCGCCCTCCCCACCGCGGCCGCAGCCGTCGCCTCTGCACCAGGCACGACGCTCGTGTTCCCGCTCAGCCCTCGCCCCAACAATGCTCTTCATAATCGCCCCCACGTACTTTCGCCCGGCTCTCGGCGCGTACGGTTCTCGAGCGGGTCGTCCATGTGCACGACGCATTCCAAAGAGGAGTATGACCGCTCTCCGATCGTGGATGCGCCCGCGGGGGCCACGCATGAGGGCATCCACAGCCCGAACAAGCTGAGGCGGGAGAGGGAGCGGTCGCCCCGCGCGCAGAAGCTGGAGACGTTCCCCACCTCTATCTCTAGCCCGAACCTTGTCGGCGCGAGCCCCGAGAGGCGCGGTGCGGACAGCAGGCGGGAGCGTAGGCCGTCTCTCCTCATGCAGTCCGCAAGTCGCTCGTTCGTAGCGATGTCCATCGCGGAGGAGGGCGCGGAGGAGGGTCCGCTTGTCCCGATGACGCGCTCGAAGGCAGAGCGGGGCCAGGTGCGCTCGCGGCCAAAGCCTCGTACGTGCCCGTCGGTTGACTCTGCCCGTGCGATCTGCGGGGGCGTCGTCGGGCAGGGCGTGAACGGACCCTACGCGTCCTCAGACGAGGAAGTAATCCCTGCTCAGGCGAGGCTTCCTCCGCAACTACCCGTGCCTCAGAACGTTGGCCACCACGCTGGCGATTCCTTCTTGAGCCTCGACTACAGCGACGACGAGGATATCGACGAAGACACGATGTTCAAGCACACTCGGCGCGCATCCGACCGGACACAGCGCATGGCGGACGCGCTCTTCTTCACGATGGCCGCGGAGAATAACGAGAAACACGTACATGAACGCTGGGAGACGTACGGCGCCGCGCAGACGGAGCGCAAGCGCGACCGGGCGCGGGGGCGGCGCTCGACGCAAGCGTTGCTCGCTGCGTTCCCCGAACCGCCCAAGACGATCCCGTCGCCCCTCGGCGCACGCAGGCACCGCGACATCGAGCAGTGGGTCAGGGAGTCCGCCGCGGCGTCCATCGAGGCAGTGTGCGACTCTGCCGAGAGCTCGGAGCTGGGGCACGGGTACGGGTGGCACCACGCGTGGGAGACAAGCACAGAAGACACGACGCCTGAGGTTACGCCGCCGCGGGCGCGGCCAAAGCGCGAGCACCCGCCGTACGACGCGCGTACGCCCCCGGCGAAGTCGTGCCCTGCTCTCGTCGCGGCGCACGGCAGGGCGGGGCGGAGGGGCGGGGAGAAGCTATTGCCCCTCGTGCCGTACGACGCCCTGGAGGAGCCGTTCCGCTATGAGCGGCACCCGTATGCCTCCCCCGCTTTGAGAGCGCAGGGTTGGTGAGGGGCTTGAGATGTGAGATCGTATGGTTGAGACTGGAGGTTGCCTGGCTACCGTTCCAGCATTGTATACATAGTATGCATTCATACTGTCCTTATTTATGCTTATGATCGCAGGGTCGGTGAATGCATTGTAGAGCTCTGCGCAAGGATCGGGGTCCGTGTTAAGTGGTTGGTCGTACTCAACTCAGGTGACGGCGATTGCCGAGCGACGGATTCACACTGTCGAGGCAAGCTCATCGATATCAGCAACTTTGCGTCCTGCTGCCATTCTCAACTGTAGCAAGTCCGGGCTATGTCTGCGTACGTCTGCGCTTGTCTTCGTTTGAGTGTCTAGCCGGTACTCAACGTGCTCGCGCAGATCGCCCTCGAAACGTTGCTTACGCTGCGGGGATCGAAGCCTCACATCGTCAACGATCTGGCTACACATGCGCAAGGTGCATCAACGGTCTTTGAGACTCCACTTCGCGAGTGACGGCTACAGGACGAGAGTCTGGCGAGATGCGGTGACCAGGTGCTTCCAGTGTCCGAGATGTGATAAGATGTATGCAGACCCTTCATCGCTGCGGGTGAGTTCTCCCTTGATCTAGGGCGCTCCACTTCAAGTTGGTTGATCGATTCGGTTGGTAGAAACATGTCCAACGGATGGTGACTTGCCGTCTGGGTGACGCTTCGCGATTGCCTCGGGCGCGCTTCAAGGGCAGAACCTCGGTCAAGGATAGGCATGAAGTAGATATACGGTCTGATTCAGCATCAGAAAACCAGTGTTCTGCGGGCACCGACAACGGTAGGGGAGGCAAGGCGGCCTGATATGTTCGGCAAAACGATGGGTGTTCACTGGACATATACAGGTGCATCCCTATCTAAGGTCTCGCCGTCCAGAACGCGCACTGTCCGGTGAGTACACTGATCTGTGCCCATCAGTGTTGTGCCACTAACTCTACCTCTATGATGATGCAGTCAAGGTGAGGCAACGACTAGGACACAGCGTGCCCTTATACGCGGCTACTGGAATGAGGAATATACCGTCTGTCAAATCGGTGAATATATGAACCTTCTCCCGAGCTCGATCCGGGATGCTATCACCAATCGTTCGAACGACAATCTCGAAAAGGACAGGGACTACCGAGACGGGCTAATTGGAGACGTCATCAACGTTGAAGACATACTACTAGACATTGATCCCAACGAACACGGGGTCTTCAAGAACAAAGACGAGGATGACAGGGATGTGATTGGCCCCGATGCCGCCAAGACGGATGACCAGCCTGAGTCCGGTAAGTGGCACTGTATGTACACGGTTGTATCCACTGAGCATTCGGTCGTGTTATAGTTGACTCTGAATCTGATGTCGAGATCCTTCTTTATCCCAACAAGGCCGCAGCAATGCAAGATCGGCGTCGTGATCCTGCCGCTAGTTCCTCAGTTGCATCGGCATTCTCCACAGGAGCACCCCCGCGTCGGCAGGCGAACTCTTACGCATCTCAATCCGACCGCGCTCCGCGGCACGGTGCTCTGCAGGGGACCGAACGAGACGTCAATAAGTCCGGTTCGTCGGGCGCTCTGAAGAAACGCGTCGCACCTGCCCAGGAAGATGTTGTTCGAATGTTCTTGGGGCAGCTTATGCAGCCACTCGTCCAGCTTCAGGATGCATTCCATGAGTTCGGCATCGCATCGAAGCAAGACCTGGATGTTCTCTGCAATCTGCAGGATCAATGGGGTTGCCTGCAGAGGTTTCTGACCGAGCAACATAATGTAACGCAGCTTCAGTGGATGATTTTGACGGCTGGCTTAACGGCTCACGCTCTGAAGCTACGTGAGTGAGGATTGTCGATATCGATAGGAAGATATGTACATTAGGTATAGCAGATGTCGACTCAAGCAGAGCTTCTCATCCACGGGCTATGTTCCATAAACTTGGTTGCACAACATCTGCCTAGTACGTCGTCGATAGACGACGCCAAGCTGGTAGTAGTGGTGCTACCCGCGGGGTAGCCGGCATGCAGGCACATGACCGCGCATCGAACAGCGCCTACGCCTACACACTCATCCCCGACGACCACATATAGCGAGATGCACATAACATCGGCATGTCGTCGTAGCTGCCGTCCATGGAAGCCAGACTTCTCATGGTCTCAACGACATGCTCTCCAGCGCACAGAAAGCTCGTAGGTACACGTCGTGCAGCTTGACGTGAGGCAAGCATTCGCGCGACTCGGAGTGGAAACAAATATGGTCGAAGCCATTCTTGACAGCCGTAACTCGACTACATCTGCAGCAATGTCGATATCGTATGTCTCAAGCTACTTCAGTGCCTGCGATTCACGTCTGACTGTTGTTGTATCGAACAGAGCGCAGAAGGCGACGTGTTCATTTTTTTTTGTACGCGCAGCTCCTCGCCGTGCTGCAGCCGAACGTGGCAGCACCTGTACTGCTCGTCTGGCTTCCCACTACTCTAGAGAGCCAAAAGCGAATGTGAGCCCCGGAATGGGAAGGGTGAAAGCGTGATGATGGCTTGGACAAGGCCACTTGAATATGCTAGGTGACGCACCCTCATCCTCCTACAGCGGTGCGGGTGTCCCTCGTTGCTCATCTAACGATTCACAACACCGTGTTTTCCAAAAGCTCACCGACAGTTCCCTGAGTAGGCCACCAGATCATAATACGGTCCATAGACTTCCTTCACTTTCACCGTCGTTGTCAGCTCATCGGCGTGTCTTAGCTCCCCTGCTCGTTCGAAACTTCGCCGGCATCTGCTAGCACGAGTTCAAGTTGATTTGGGAAAATCGGACGTCGATACTCCATTCCGATCACTGGCAATGGCAGATATCTCGGTGAGTCTCAGTAATGCACCAGTATCTCAGCTGCCGTCACTGGTAGCTGCGATCAAATGGTGTTACATCGCAGGAGACTGACCTTGCGTGGATATAGTGCGCCCGCTACGCATTGCCAACGTTCCTGCAAACGACCCTTCGGATGACAATACCGTGTAAGGTGTAGGCAGTGCGGGATGGCGTGAGTGCCTTTTGCCATTTTCTGTGAGCTCAAGACACCCTTTATAGCCCGTATCTTGTGGCTGAAGCTGTACAGCCGGAGGCAGTCGAATTGGCAGGTACGCAGGACCCCGGGTTGATATATAGGCTGCTTGTCGCTCTGTCTACGAGCGACTTTTTGATGTCCATCTCGCGTCCTACCATGGTGTTCAGGAATCCTTCCGGTGCGACCGGGAGTAGGCGATGCGTTTCTCAACAGCACAAACCCTGACGACGAAGGCGAGCACGAATGGCTTCTTGCTCTACTGCTTGAAGATTCCTTGACAAGGAACGAAGTGAGTCGCATACGCCCCGGGGCCCTTTCCTACAGGCCCATTGACGGAGCAAGGCAGCATCTCACTAGAAGACTGGCGGTGACAGCTCTCGCATGCTTGACACAGCCACGAGAACTGCGCTTAACAATAGGCAGACTCCTCGAAGGCGCTGGCACCGGACGCTCTGCGCTCTTCGACGAATTCAACTTCCTGCATACAAGACAATAGCTTGCGATGCTTACGGGTCAGATGCCATGTTGTGGCTGCGTATTTCAGTCTGGCGACCCCGGGCCCTTCATCTCCGACTCGGACCTTCAAACAACAGCCCTTCCTCCCGGAACCCGCCGTGGAATCCGTCGCGGTGTGCGACTCTGCCGAGAGCTCGTTGCTGGGGCAAGGGGACGGAATCCGACGGATACGGGTACGGCCTGAGCGCGAGCCCGCTCAGCTGGCAGCACCATGCGTGGGAGACAAGCACAGAGAAAACGACGATCATGCCTACAGTCGGTGGCAAAATGTATTCCTCCTCCTGAGGTCACGCTGCCGCGGCTGCAGCCAAAGCGCGGGCATGGCCGTACGACGCGCGCACGCGCCCGGCGAAGTCGTGCCCTACTATCGCTGCGGCGGGGCGGAGAGACGCGGAGAAGCTGTTGTTCCTCGTGCCGCACGACACCCTCGAGCAGCCGTTCCGCTATGAGCCGCACCCGTATACCTCCTCCACTTTGAGAGCGGAGAGGTGGTGAAGGGCTTGAGATGTGAGGTGGGCGATATATCAATATGCATATGGTTGGAGCTGGAGGCCAGTGTTTCAGCATTGATAGTAGTATGCATATATGCTGCCCTTTATGCTTATGTTCGCTGGGTCGGTGAACGCATCGTAGAGTTCTGAGCAAGAATCCGGGTTCGTGTGAAGTGGTAAGTACCTGTGGCTCAGGTAACGGCAGTTGCCGAGCGGAGGCGGATCCACACTGTCGAGGCAAGCTCACCGATATCAGCACCTATGCATCTTTGTTCGCACTGTTTAGTCTCATAATACCAAGACCGAGTCCACGCGGTCGAACCTAGCTCGCATTCTGAATTGTGGCAAGTCTTGGATATGTCTGCGTACGTCTGCGCTTGTCTTCGTCTCAGTGTCTAGACGGTACTCAACGTGCTCGCGCAGATCGCCCTCGAAACGTTGCTTACACTGCGGGGATCGAGGCTTCACATCGTCAACGATCAAAGAACACATGCGCAAGGCGCATCAACGATCTGCAGAACTCCGTTTCGCGAGTGATGGCTACAGGACGAGAGTCTGGAGAGATGCGGTGACCAAGTGCTTCAAGTGTCCGAGATGTGATAATGTGTATGTAGCCGCAAAATCGCTGCACGTGAGTTCTCCCTGTTTCTGGGACAGTCTACTTGGCTGACTCCTTCGGCGAGTAGAGGCACGTCCGGAAGACAGCGGATTGCCGCCTGGGTGCTCCATCTTACATTTCGCGGAGGCATCAGGCGCGCTCCAAGGGCAGAGTATCGCTCAAAGATATGCACGAATTAGCATTCAATCCAGAGTCAGAAACGCGGAGTTCGTCTGGCACCGACGATGGTAAGAGAGGCAAAGCGGTCTGGTATGTTCGGCACATTGACGACATATACTGTACATGTACAGGCGTATCCCCGCCGTCTGAGGATTCGTCGTCCAGAGCGCGCATCCGGTGAGCGTACCAATCTGTACCCATCAGTACCGTGCAACTAACTCTACCTTTATGATGATTGCAGTCGAGGCAAGGCAACGACTAGGACGCAGCGCGCCCTCGTTCGTGGCTACTGGAACGAGGGGTACTCTGTCTGTCAAATCGGAGAGTACTTGAACCTCCTCCCGAGCGCGACCCGGTATGCTATCAACAATGATTCGAATGACAATCTCGATGAAGACGAGGACTATCGAGACGGGTTGACTGGAGACGTCATCAACATTGAAGACATGCTACTAGACAGCGATCCCAACGACGGGGTCTTCAAGAACAAAGACGAGGATGACAGGGATGTGATTGGCCCCGATGCCGCCGAGACGGATGACCGGCCTGAGTCCAGTAAGTGGCACTGTATGTACACGGTTATCCACTGAGCATTCGGTCGTGTTATAGTTGACTCTGAATCTGATGTCGAGATCCTTCTTTATCCCAACAAGGCGGCAGCCATGCAAGATCGGCGTCGTGATCCTGCCGCCAGTTCCTCAGCTGCATCAGCACCCTCCGCAGGTGCACCCCCGCGCTGGCACGCGAAGTCTTATGCACCCAAAGTGTCGACCTCCGACCGTGCTCCGCGGCGCGGCGCTCTGCAGGGGAGCGACACAGATGTCAACAAGTCGAGCTCGTCGGGCGCAATGAAGAAACATATCGCACCTGACCAAGGAAATATCATCCGAACGTTCTTGCGGCAGCTCATGCAGCCACTCGTTCAGCTTCAGGATGCATTCCACGAGTTCGGCATCGCATCGAAGCAAGACCTGGATGTTCTCTGCAATCTGCAGGATCAATGGGGTTGCCTGCAGAGTTTTCTGACCGAGAAACATAATGTTTCGCAGCTTCAGTGGATGATTGTGAAGGCTGGCTTAACGGCTCACGCTCTGAAGCTACGTGAATGAGGATTTTGAAACCGATAGGACATCACAAATCGTCGGCTCTTCTCTTGGTATGCTCGGTGCCCGCATTTCCCTCAGACTGCATCAATGGCTCACATACTCGCACTCATGATGTAATACTACAAGAAGCCATGTGTAATATTTTGTTTGGAACCAAGTACGCATCGTGTTTCCACACGATTCGTGAGGTGATGAGTGTCCCATTTGTATGTGAACAGTACTACGTGTATCAGATATATGTCGAGTGGACTTAAGCAGAATCCGTCGTCCACTGCACGGGCTAGATTCATGAAGCAGGTTGAGCAACATCTGCTTATCGTACTAGTTCGAGTCGAGTCAATGGACGTCGACGACGCCAAGATGGTACGTAGCTCGCACTGGCACATGACCGCGCATTGAACAGCGCTGAAGCGCGGAAAAGGCGCCTATTCTTCCGTCCACGACGACCACATCTTTGCTCGCGTTTAGTAGTGTCATAATAATACCAAGTCCCTCTGCGCAGCGCTCTAGAAGTCTGTGCGGGGCCTAGCTCGCATTATTCCCTGTGGAAGGACTGGGCCATGTCTGCGTAAGTCTGCGCTTGTCTTCGTCTCAGTGTCTGCGGTCGGCACTCACCAGCAATGTGCCACTTGCGCAGGTCGCCATCCGAGTCGAAATGTTGCATGACCTGCGGGGATCGGAGCCTCACATCGTCAACGATAACCCAACACGTTCGCAAGGCGCATCAACGGTCTGTGAAACTCCATTTTGCGAGTGATGGCTACAGGACGAAAGTCCGGCGGGATGTGGCGACCAAGTGCTTCAAGTGTCCGAGGTGTGATAAGGTGTATGTAGACCCGGCATCACTGCATGTGAGTTCTCCCTGGTTCTGGAGCGGTCCACTTGGCTGACACATCCGGTGAGTAGAACCACGTCCGCCGAACCGTGGATTGCCGTCGCGAGCATCAGACGCGCTTCAGGAGGGATAGGGTATTGCTGGAAAACAGGCATGAATTAGGGTCCAATTCAGAGTCGGAAGCACAGAGTTTGTCTGGCGCCGAAAATGGTGAGAGAAGCAAGGTAGCCCGGTATGTTTAGCACAATGACGAGGAATACTGTACATGTACAGGTGTATCTCCGTCCAGGGTCTCGTCGTCCAGAGCGCGTCATATCCGGTCAGTACATTGGTCTATGCCCATACCTGCTGCACGACTCACTTCACATTTATGCAGTGGCAGTGAGGCAACAACCAGGACGCAGCGTGCCCTGATACGCGGCTACTGGAACGAGGAGTACACCGTCCATCAGATCGGAGAGTACATGAATCTCATCCCGAGCGAGATCCGGCGCGCTATCAACAATGATTCGAACGACATTCTCGACGAAGATGAGGACTACCGGGATGGATTGAAGGGGGACGTCATCAATGTTGAGACTACACTACCAGACCACTGGCATGGGGTGCTGAAGAAAGAAGACGAGGAAGACAAGGTTGAGATTGGCCCCGATGCCACCGAGACTAATGACCGCCCTGAGTCCGGTAAGTGGCACTGTACTATCAGCACGTAGTCGTATTCACTGAGTGTTTTACATAGTTGACTCCGACTCTGATGTCGAGATCGTTGATTATTCCCCTGACGACAACGTCAAGCAAGAACAGCGTCGTGATCCTGTCACTGGTCTCTCGGTTTCATCGGCACCCTCCGTAGGTGCACCCCCGCGCCAGCAGACGAACTCTTATGTACCTGAAGTGGCGACCTCCGATCGTGCTCCGCGCGCCGAGGCTCTGCAGAGGACTGACCGAGACATCAATAAGTCCAGTGCGTCGGATGTATTGAAGAAACGGGTCGCACCTGCCCAGGGAGACCCGGATATTGTTCGAGCGTTCTTGGAGCAGCTCATGCAGCCACTCGTTCAGCTTCAGGATGCATTTCAGGAGTTCGGCATCGCATCGAAGCAAGACCTAGACGTGCTGTGCAATCTGCAAGATCAATGGGACTGCCTGCACAAGTTTCTGACTGAGAAACATAATGTTACACAGCTTCAGTGGATGGTGGTGAAGGCAGGCCTAACGGCTCACGCTACGAAGTTACGTTAGTGAGGATGATCACGATAGGAATATATGCATCAGGAACTGTCTCTTCTCATGGTAGGCTTGGTAACTATACTGGCAGAGGCTACATACATAAGTCGCGAACTGACCCTCACGATCTAATACTATATGAAACTGGGAGACGAGATTCTTCGAATACCCATACTTACGTACTTGTTCTACTAGTACACGATATGTGAGCTTTTCAATGGTATGCGGGCCGGACGTCTACGTTTACCCGTTATGAGGCGAGTTGACTGAAGCGGAATCTGTCATATATTCATGAACTATGTGGCACAACATCTGCTGCTTACCGTGACATAGTCGTGAGGGACGCTCAGCTGGTGTGACCGCGCATTAACCAGCTTTACAGCGCCAAAAAGGCGCCTACTTCTCACTCATCCACGACGACCGCATAGTACGCTGGGAGATGCAACCAATGTTTCATTGGGCGCGACAAGCCGTTTCTCCATGCGCTGCAGGGGTGAAGCTCGTGGCTAGTTCAGGAACTTACTGAACACGTTGTCATCCATCGTCCTGCTACTCGCGTCCACAACCAGGTGAGACCACCAGTCCGAAAGGATTCAGGTTGCTGAGCTTAGCTTTTGCAGCTGCTTGAGTCGAGCGGATTCATCTATATTGTGAGTGAAAAAAGACGATACGGCATACATAATTTGAGCAAACTGAAAGTGCATGTCACGGTCTTCATCTCAAACACCAGTCCTTAAGTCGTCAATCGCATCGTCCAACGCTGGGAATGGACTTATGGCTTGGTATGTGCTGCCATCCCTCGTAGGTATCCCTAGCGTGTATGCATTTCATTGACACATAACAATGCTTCGCGCGGCCTTAGTTTGGAGACCGTACGCCAGCCCGTCTCCACGCCTGAAAACGGTGTCTTAGCTGCCATCCAGAACTGGGGCTCCGCGTCTCGACTACGTACACGATGTCTAGCGCATGGAGACTCGCTCGGAGATGCACGTCGCGCAGCCTGACGTGAGTGTGAAGGCAAGCATTCGCCCGAGTATAGATATGCTTAACTCGCCCCTCCTGAGCCTGAGAGCCAAATTCGACTACTACCTCTACAACAACGCTGGTATTGTACGTTTCAAGCTATCCTGGTGCCTGCGATCGTCGTCTAACCATCTTTGTATTCCACAGAGCTCAGAAGGCGACGCATGCGGGCTCCCGTACGCGCAGCTCCTCGCCGTACTGCGGGCGAACGTAGCAGCTCCTGTACTGCCCGCCCAGTGGTCTTCCTCTTCTTGAGAGAGGCAACAAGAAGATGATCATGAATGCGAACGCCGGCATGGGAAGCCACGCTCTCATAACGGGAGCGCAATGATGCCGTATACGTGCGCCAGGCCGAGGTGAATATGCATATCCGCAGCTCCTGCGAGCTCTTGTCGTACGGAGCTGCCAGGATGAGCGAGGATTGGATTGCCATTGGAAATGTGGAGCAGTGTGGGATCCTTCGTTGTTCATCTAACAGTTCTCAGCATCGCGTTCTCCGATCGTGCACTGACGGTTCCCTGAGTACGCCACCATATCATAATGCGGTTCGTAGACGTCCTTGACTTTCGCTATCGTTGTCAACTCATGAAATGTATCAGCGCCGCCGCTCCTGCACAAACCTCACTCGCTTGTAATGGTACTAGTCAGCACGAGCTCAAATTATATGTGGAGAACAGGATGTTGAGGGGACTCCATTCCTATCAATGGCGGACATCTCGGCGAGTTTCAGTGCTGCACCCAGTGTCTTAGCTGTCGTCACTGGCAGCTGCGATAAGAAGGAGACTGACCTTGTGTGGATACAGTGCACCCGCTACGAATTGCCAACGTTCGTAAAATGACCCTTCAGTTGACAACACTGCGCAAGGTGTAGGCAGTGCTGGATGCCGTGAGTGCCTTTTGCCGTTTACGTGAGCCCAAGATACCTCTACAGCCCTTGTTCAAGTTCTGCGGTTGAAGCTATAGAGCCGAAGGCAGTCGAAGTGGCAGGTACGCAGGCCGCGGGGCGATATAACGGCGGCTCGTCACTCCGATGTCTACGGGCGACATTCAGAAACACGTCTCCCGTCCCGGGCCTGCCATGCAAGATGCTCGGCAAAAATCCCCGATGCGACCGGTAGTAGGCGATGAATTTCTCGACGGCATGCCCCCCACAAATCCTGGCGACGAAGACGACTACGGATGGCTTCTTGACCTACTAGTAATGCTTGAAGATCCCTTACAAAAGAACAAGGTGAATCGCATATGTCCCCGGCCTTTCCCCCAGAGCCATTGACGGAGCATGGTTGTGGCTCACTAGATGCCCGGCGGCGACGGCTCTCGCATGCTCGGGCTCCCAGGCCATCTTGACGCAGCCATCACAACTGCACCGAACAATAGACTGTCTCTCGAAGGCGCTGAAACTGCCAGTAGGCGCTCTATGCCCTTCGACGAATTCCTACCCGGCTCCTTTCCAGGAAGCATGCAGTACTCACGGGTCAGATGCCCATGCTGTGGCTACGTATTTCAGTCTAGCGACACTGGGCCCTCCATTGACCACTCGGACCTTCAAACAACAGCCCTTCTTCCCGACACGGACTGCACTGCCGACTTGTCGTCCAGGCTCGGGCTCAGCGCAACTAGTCCCAACCTCTACTCCACCGTTGCGTTCCGTGATAACTCTAACATCGGTCAATGGTATGAGACACGCGGAGACGGGCCTTCCACCTTCGAAAGACCCGTGTCTGAGACGGCGCTGGATGACCCCTCTGGGGGGGAGTCGGGCCTCTGGACTATCCCCTCACAAGCGACGTGGCCGGAATGCTCTACTACGTTTGCCATCCTAACAGTTCATCTCACGTAGTAAACTTACAGGGAACCCCACCGCCACTGCTTGACTTGCAGGATCAATCGAGCATGCCGCTGAATCCTCAAGTTTCCCCCGGAGAAAGCGACTCGGAATCCGCCGATATACCGGAACGAATACTCTGTGCATTTGGCTGTGGGATGGAATTCACACTCCATGCTCCATGGCAACCGCGACAGACATGAGCGCACCTCGTGTCCGAACGTCCCTCCGGGTCTGACAGAGTCGTGGGCATGCGGGACGTGTGGATATGCGAGCCCACGACGAGACGCCCTCCTCCAGCATAACAGAGTGACTTGCACAGCACTATCGTCGCACTTTAATTGTCTCGAACTCATGTAGTGGGAACCTCCTGTCACTATCCTAAGGCTGGTATTAAACCAACGTGGTGCCATAAGTCATAATGATTAACGAGTTGTTACTTCAATCACAAAGTCCACTGTAATAATAACATACGACGTCCGCTCTGAATCGGCCCGGACTCGTCCCATCAGCGAATGAGCGCTTAATGGACGCCCTCATCTGCGACCTCCCTCCTTCCTGGCACCGAACATGACCGTGCGTAGGAGCTTGCCCCCGTTGCATTCTGACAGCTTACCGTGGAAACATTTGTTCATATCTAGCCTCCATAACCATTCGGAAGTCCTCAACTAGCCCCTCTAGCTGGACCACTTGCGCCACACGCCGCCACTTGCCCGTCTGCGACTTGGTACTGTCTACACTTCGTCCCGGCAACCTCTGGGGAAGAGTAGACGGTGAATATTCAGTCGGATGGGAAGGGCTACTGTATGTCATTACTTTGCACGATTGTGCTCGCTGACTGACCAAGATCGCAGCCCTGTGTCGAAGTGGCTCACAGTGCCACAGTCAATCCTTCAACAGCCACTCCCAGCGGAACCATGAGCACTCGTAGGTCTGCTCAGCGCGACGTTTGCTTGCAGTCAAGGAATCCAACACGTATTCAACAACGGCAGGGGCCGTTTCTGCGTTACAATCACGAACCCGAAGCTACGCCACTCGCCCACAACGCCTCCTCCCAACCCGGGTGGTCGGAGGATGCATCTCGAGGCCAAGAGACCCGGCCTATGTTACCACGCGGATCATTTTCCCGCCAACCGGAACCTGACGCCACCCGCACAACGCCGCGAAAAGGGGGTCTATTGGAGCTGGAGATGATAGCGATCGACGCGCTAACGAATCTGCGAGCGCACGCTAGTATCCGCAACTCACCACATCAGCCTGATGCCGCCCTCGTGCTCCATCGACGGGTGACCTGGACTCGTACAACATCATCCTCATCCTCCGCGACTTTCAGCTCAGCTCCAGATTTGTACCCGTCAGGGTGCTTCAGCTCTGACGAAGATATCTCCTCGGAAGAGTCATCCTCTCATCGTACTCTCCTTCCATTATCGTTCACGTCACGAAGACAAGTCGGCACTTACAGCGGTGAAAGTGAAGTTGAGGGTTTGTCTTGTCTTGACGGTGAAAAGGACGATGAAGAAGGCGCGGGAAATGGACACCAAGACGACGTCAAGGAGGTAGAAAACAGCGACCTCGATTCCACGCGAAGAGACGGACTCGATAAACAAAGCACTCAGACACTGCGCGGCTCCAGCGTCACCCTTGACCTTACCGACGAAAGTGCGTCTGACAGCGACAGCGACACGGGATCCACGTACAGCGACGTCAAACGTAGGGCAAGCACGTCGCGCCGGCAGTCACGCCGGCCCCTCAAGCGCCGACGCGCGCAGATCCAAAGGGAAGACTCGCACTCATCCTCCTCCTCCGTTTTCCGCGAACAACCCCGCGCCCGCTTCAAGCGGCGTCCGCAGGCGATGCCCGAGGTCCACAACGCCAAGGCGAGGAGATACGCGTGCAGGATCCCGGGATGTACGTGGGCTTTTGCGCGCAGCCCCGAGCGGTCGCGCCACGAGGCGACGCACAACGAGCGGGAGACGTGGAAGTGCGGGCACTGTGGGCTGCTATTGTCACGGAAGGATTCGGCCCTGCGACACCACTACACGCAGCATCTGGGCGAGGAGGTGCAGATCGCTCGCACAACGATCGCGATATGAACCTTCGAATATATCTCAGCTATGTATGTATTGATTATATGCTCATCACTATATGCGATACGTTCACTGGCGTGATTCTAAGAATGATTGTGAAGGAGCTGCTCGTTCAGTCAGGCGAGCGGCGTTCCCGGTTAGGGCACCTTCGGCGACCGTCCTTGCCACTCGTATGATTGTCTGCTCAGTCTGCTGCATTATGCACTATGGCGGACGCCTTGCACTATAAGATGCTCCGGGGGCAGACTGAATGGCGTGCAGCACGTACACCTTCGACCTTTACCTGACCTTCGTTGATTATTTGTCGAGATTGCAGCTTCATTGCGACGCACTGGCATCGACCTAGCGGCATTTCGCAGACTCGAGGCCTGAGGGTACGTAAACGGCATCTTTCTTTCGCCGAGTCGTTCTGAAAGCGTTTAGGAACCGAAGGGTCGTTTGTTCAAGCCCGCCGACGCTGTTGAGATTCTCGGACAGCAAATACGCTCAATACTGAATCATTCAGTAATATCAGGATGGACCAAGGATCGATACCAAGACATGTAAGCAACTCTCTCTCGGTGTCTCTCATCGATTTCTCAAGGGATCCGTAGCCTCCCTTTCTGCTGAGAGTCACCACTCAGGGCATCGATCTACTTGACGATCCAATGTCTCGTGTCAACCGTCTCCTACCCCTGGAGTTTACTCGTTTCACTTCTCCTGAGGCTGCCACACTAGCACGCGATTGTCAAGGTCCTGTGGGGAGCCGCCGGCACGAACTGGCCTTCATATGTCGCGACACTGATGGGTCGGAAGAAACCTTGGTTACTCTCATTGTCTCCGTTCAATGCCAGGCTATCAACGTTGAAGAGCAGCCAGAGGACGAAGAAGGGGAGCCTCCTCGCGACTGCGAGGCCGGAGAAGCAGACGATCAGATCACGGTACCACCGGACCTCACGGTGGGGAAAGACGAAGTCCTGGCCGCGCAGGGGTTGCTACGTTTGCGGCACTGCACAAGTCGCGATTTCGAACGCGTCGGGTACCCTGTCTCCAATGCGCAGGATTCCGAGTCTTCAGAGTCATCCTCGCAGGACTCTGATGCCGACTCGCAGTCGGGAGAAGAGCTGGGTCTCTCGCGGTCTGCGTCCCCCGCGACAACCCCGGCATCAATGTTCACACAACCCGGGCGAGCCAGCGTCGATACCTGCAATAGTGACAGCGAGGGGCCCCGCTCGGAAATCGCTGCGGCCATATCAACTGATGACGAAAACAAGGAGTCTGCGGGTCCCGGAGGTGAAGTGGCTCGAGCACACGCCGGTATTGAGGCTGTATCCCCCACCAACGAGACCTCGAAGCGCAAGACAAGAAATGCAAAACCTCCTGCGAGCCGTTCGGTGGCACAGCCGCCCTCGCGGCAGAGCTCTCGCATTCGCGCATCGTCTCCAGCCCCGTCCGAGGCAGTTTCTACTGCTGAGACCGAAACGCCGTCCGAGTCCAAGGCGCCTCGACGTACGCAAGCAGCGGAGAGGAAGAGTACAGCTGCGCCTAAGGGACAGGGCACTCCGCGCAACCGTGACTTGACGACACCCGCGAATTCGGTCCGACCGTTCCAGTGCTCGCACTCAGGCTGCGGGAAGTCCTATACCACTAGGCAGGACTGTCAACGCCACGAGAACACGCACATATTCCGCTGGAAGTGCGATCACTGTGGAAAGTACCTCAAACGGGACGATGCAGTCTCGCGGCACATCCGCGTGCTACACCCTGAGATTGTGGAGCGGCGGTACACGCGCGTCAGACTTCCTGATACCGAGGGAGAGAGGATAGACGGGAAAGAGGATGAGTAGACAAGGGGCGGGGGTCTTACGATATACGTGTTCATTCAGCGGACGACTCTTCGCACAACAAATTTCTGCAGTTCATGTTGTTGCTTGTGCTTTGATAACCTAGTGGACCCCTAATAATCATGTTTACCTATACGAACGCGAGCGAGCTGATATCGTTCATTGCCTTGGCATGAAACGGTACGTCGCGCAGTGCCATCTGCGTGGAAACAGCCGCTGAGGCCTCTCCTTATACCAGCTGACTTAACCTGCTAGAACCGAGCCGTCCTTGCACTATTCAAAAGCTCAATCCTATCCTCTCGTCTAGACGTGAATGCCTCCCAGACACTACCGCCCGACCACTTCACACGCAGCTGTTCAAAACGATCCGTCAAAGCGGCTGCAAATAAACCGACGTGAACACGAAATCATAGAGTAACACATCAAGCGACGCACCGACTATGCCCGCGGCAGGGGAGGAGTATTCCTCGCGCTGTGTCATATAGTACACGGGCACGCCGGCGAGGATGAAGCCCACAGCGGCCAAAGCCTGTGCCGGCGCTGCCTTGATAGCCATCGACAGCAGGAACACGCACACCTGGGACACGCAGCGGTCAGAAGCCAGTGGCAATGGGGACAACGCATGCGTAACATACTCCGCAGAATATGAGGGGCGTCGTAATCCAGGTCCTATACGGCCTGCAGAACCCACTCAGCATAAAGCATCCCCACGAAGAGCTCATCTCACTCACCGCTCCAGCGCCGGCTCCTTCACCCGCAGCACGAGCACTCCCAAGACCTGATCCAGCACCCCTGTCAGCCGCGCCCTCCAGCAGAACTGCCGCGACGCACCGTCAGAAAGTAGAACGTCCACGCCGCGACAACCGAGAAGTTGATCAACGAGCGGAACCCGCCCCCGACGACGATGAACGTGATCGTGAGGCTCGCCTGGAGGCACATCGCGTTGAGCGGCGTCTGCAGGCGCCGGTGGAGCCGCCCGAAGAGCGCGGGCAGGTAGCCCTCCTTGCCCGCCGCGTAGATGAGGCGCGACGACGTGAACGCCGACCCTGCCCGTGCGTATGAGCGGGTGCGTGGAGGGAAGGAGGGAGACGCACCGTTGAGCGCGCCGAAGCACGAGATGGCGACCATCAGCGCGAAGGCGACCCCGCCCACGGGCCCAAAGAGCGCGCGCCCGAAGTCGAGCGCGACGGTGTTGCTGCGCGCCAGGGTGGCCTGCGGGGCGGATCAGTACATGTGCGTGTGTCGCTAGCTTCCGGATCGACACGCACCTTCTCCAGCACGACGAAATACGACAAATTCGCGAGAAAGAACAGGATCTGCGCCGGCACTCAGTCTTCCAGACGTGAGGGAGGGAGGAAGGCTCACGATGACGCCACCCATGCTGCAGTGGATGGCGCGGGGGATGTTCCGCTGCGCGTCGCGCATCTCGCCGCCGACGTAGTTCGCCTGGTTCCAGCCGTCGAACGCCCACAGCCCGGAGTAGAGCGCGCGCGCGACCTCGGACGGCCCCGCCTGCATGCCCCCGGAGAGCGGGTTCGCGAAGAGGGGCTCGGACGTCAGCGCGGAGGAGGCGTGCCCGCGTGCGAGCTGGACGAGGCCGAGGACGGTGATGGAGAACTGCCAGGGCGCGTCAGCACGTCGCTGCACGGAGGCACTGGCGGGGAACATACCAGGGCTACGACCTATTCCCAGCGCATGGCACGTGAGCGGCGTAGAGTCCAACAAGGGGTAACACAAGCGTACCTTTACTGTCGTGAACATGACGGCCATGCGGGGCGCCGCGTTCGGGGTGGCGGAACAGATGGCGAAGACGCCGAGGATCGCGCAGACGGCGGTGAGCTTGATCGCCCACTGGGGTATGCTATCCGGCGAGACATCCGCGCTCGTGCTGTGCCAGAACAGTCTGTTCAGGTACTCCGCGAACACCAGGCTGATCACCGCGTTTCCGCCTGTGGGCCGCTACTTAGCGCTAGTAGAGGGACGCAAGACTCGGACGCACCCGGACTGAGGACGATGATGGCGGTCCATGCGAAGAGGTAGGAGACGAGTGGGCCGTAGGCGTAGCTGAGGTACGCCTGGGCGCCGCCGTTGACGGGGATGGACGAGCCAAGCTCGGCGAAGCTGCTCGCGCCCGTCCAGGCGAGGAGCCCTGCGAAGAGCCAGATGCCGAGGCTCGCTCCGACGGAGTGCATGTTTGCGATGACGACTCCAGGTGACGAGCTGCGATGGGTGGTAAGCATACAGAGCCATTGTATACGGCGAAGAGCGTAGAGAGGTCCGCGTTCGTTATATATGTCTGGCACTGGGCTTGTTGGCCTGTAAGATATTTATGGGACAAAGTGTTGGGGAAGAACCGTCGCACGTGCGGAAAGGGCGTGCGACGGCTGTACGTGGACGTGGCAAAGCAAGAGGCAATGCCCATCCTCCACCCATGCATCCCCTAGAAGTGGGCATGATCCCTAATAATTGGTGGTGGTGCCTGATTCTCATCCGGATAGATATCGCGCGAACGAGGCCTCAGACCTCATCCCCAGTCCGAACGTCCTGCGGCGCGTACATGGCCAGAGGCCTGTTGCCATCCGGACAAGGCGGGGGCTGGCGCGTCCAGACATAAGGCCGAGCTTAGGATCAGGCCTCACCGCTGAACCGGTACTTTCACTGCTTAAGCTCGCTTGAGGCTTAAGTAGGAGATGCCTAAACGGCACCGGAGGAGCGGACGGTCAGGGTAGCGGCCAAGCCCCCTTTCGTCCCGAAACTCGTCCTTCTGGCACCCTTCTTAGCCGAGTATAATGCGACCTCGGAGAGTACTGTCAGAAATCGCATGAAGGGTGTGGCCTGTCTGACTAGAGTTGCCCATTGACTAAGGCCCTTGTACCTGGGGATTTGGGACAGTGAATCAAAGGACACTCACAATATCCCTGAACCAATCTGTAGACCGACAATGAGTGCAATCCCTATCACATTTTGTCAATCGTATTCCATAAATGCGGCGGATAAGACACTACCATTGAGAAGGCCCAGATTCTTCGGCTGAGGTTGAGGGGCAGCCGCTGCAGCAGCGTCAAACCCTTCGTTGCTCAGCCCAGCTGTGAGCGGGAGGAGGTCATGCTCGAAGTCGAGGGGTGTGAGCGGAAAGGTCTTCGCTCGCGCACTGATAGGCGCATCGACTAGAAGGACGTTGTCCGAGAACTCCAGGTCGCGAAGGGCGGAGTCATTGGAGTCGAGAGAAGCCCGGGGAGAGACGATGACTCGCTTGTAGCCGGGGCCGGAAGGAAGAGAACTGAAGCTCACGGGCGACTTGAGTGCATCGAAGAGTGGCGAGGTAGGACTCATGAAGCAGACAGAATAAAGGAGGAATTAATTCTGTCCGCCAGCGGACGAGCTGAGACAAAAGGGGGGAATTGGGCGGGGAGGGAAGCCAGCACTTGGGCGAGGGCGAGGCGGTTTCCATGGCTGAGGCCTTTTAGCGGGATGGAGGCATTTGTGCCGATCAACTCGAAGGGAAGAAGCCAGCCAGCCAAGACCAGCCACCGCCAATTGACACTCGCACCGCAGCATCGCGTGGCGCGTCTGTCACGTGTGTCGCGTCGGTACGCGTCGCGATTGGCCAGTCAGTGCCGTTGTCTGCCCTTGAGTATTACCGCGGCGCGTTGCCCATGTTTTAAATCACGACATTTCCACTCACGATGAACTCAGTCCCCCCGCCCCAGCGCACCCCCCTCCGCCGCGTCTCTCAGGGCTCTCTCCGCCGCCTCTCGCGCTCCGGCGTATATCCCGATGCACCTCACGGCCTCGGCTTCCTCGAACCGGCACTCGGCGAGCTACTGGACGACATCGAAACCCTCAACACGAACATCCAGGGCTTACGCAACCTCGGCGATGCGCTGAGCACCTTCAACGAGAGCTTCGCAAGCTGGCTATACGTGATGAACATGAACGCGCTTACGGTGGATTGGCCGCAGGTACGTTCACTACTGTACTCCTACGGGTCATATATCTGCGCTACCGCCCATGGAAACCGCGCACGGGACACTCCCATTCCGCGGTATGCCGTGTCTACTCAAGGTGCGGGGCCGGTGTCTGATGGACCACGGCGGTCGGTGTTACGCGATGGAGTTGTCGGCTGGCGCTGTCGTCGAGCAGCAGAGCTGGTAGCGGCGCCGCCCCCGCCCGCGGCCGCCGGTTGTGTCGCTGGCAGCGGCGGTGTTGTCATGCTGCGGGCGAAGGCAGCATAGCGCCGCGTGTTAGGTCGCGCAGCCGTCGTTGGGATCGTAGGGCCGATCCGCGCGGCGTCGTCGCCAGCGTCACCACCGGGAGGGGGCTGTTCGGGATTGTCGGTGTTGATTCGAGGGGCAGAGTTGGTGCCTGAGCTGCCTCCCTCAGGAGTGCTGGTATCGTTCTGGAGAGATTCAGTGTTGTGGCAAAGAGGGTGATGATGATGATGATCTCTGCATTTATATGCCGCCACAAGCAAACTGTGGCAAAGAGGGGAAATGAATGAAAACGATGAGCACGCCGCGATCAGAGCGGTCGCAGAACATGAGGATGAGGCGCTGCAGGTCTCCTGAGTACGATGTTCGTTCACATCCGAAGTCTGCATCGTACGCAGCCACAGCAGACTGACCCACCACTCCTAGGCCCCGACCCCCGCATCCTTCGCCCTCGCAGCACGCCGCGCAGAAGAAGACACCGCCACCGCCCTCGCCGCCCTGCGCGCCGCCGAAGAAGCCGCCGCGCGGCCGCCCACCCCGCCACCGGCGCCCGACCCCGGCAACGACACCGTCCTCGCGGACGCCACCGCCACGTCCGCCACGACGACGACCACCGCGACGAAGGTCGTCGTGAAGAAGAAGGCGGGGAAGCCGAAGCTCAGCGCGAAGGAGAAGAAAGAGCGCGGCCTGCTCGTCGAGCGCGTCGCGAACGCGCTCCCGCTCGAGTTCCGTGGCGGCGACCTCAACCTCCGGCGCTACATCGAACAGATCGTCGAGGGCTTCCTCGACCGTCCGGGGCGCGGCGTCGGCAGTGCGTCTCTTTCCCTTTCCCATCTCTATCCCTTTCCCATCTGTCCCTTTCCCATCTCTGTCCCTTTCCCATCTCTGTCCCTGTCCCTGTCCCTGCCCTGTCCCTGCCCTGTCCCTTCGCCTTCACCTTCCCGCCCTTCCCCTCTGCTCTACGGGGCGAGCTGTTGTGCTGACGGCGGTCCAGTCCTCGAGCTTGTGAAGCCGCCCGACCTCAACCAGGCGCGTGTGAACAAGTGCCTCATCGCGCTCGTGAATCGCAAGATCGTACGGAAGGACAACAGCACGGTGCGTCCCCTCCCCCCTCCCGATGCATGTGTGCGTGTCGGCCCAGAAGGAAGTGACTGACGGCGCGTGTCTGTCTGCTGTAGGGCGCTGTTCTATACCACTGGCACGGGCTGCCGAACTAAGGATATACCCCCTCGCCTGCTTACCTGTAGCATAGGCTGTAGCGCGAAGATGCGACCTTCTGGTTCCCGATGCCATTCGAGAGTGTCTACTAGCGGCAAAGCACGACGGGGCCATGGCCTTGGCCTTGGCAGAGTCCCGCCGGTCGCACGTCAGCATGCCAGCCGTCAGTAGGACTCGGAGACACCGCACGACGCGACGACAAACCAGTTTTCAGTGACAGTGATAGCAAAGGAGTACGGCGCGTATATGTTCGGGCATCTGACGGAGAGACTGGAGACATGCAATGAAGCAGAAAAAATCCTCTGTAACCTGTAGCATACGATAGGCGAACTGGTGGCCATTCGTGTTAATTACATAATCGATGTGCACTCTATGGGTGCACAGGCCATTTCAACAGAGACACGATGGATCGTGAATACACAGCAGGGTAATAAGTAGACGGATACAGGATGAGTTACAACAGGGTGCAGGGTGCAGTACGTAAGTCGACAGCGGATACAGGACGAAGATACAACAGGCAGCAGGATATGTACTGAGTCGACGGATACAGAGCGAGAAAACAGTAGGCAACGCGCGAAGACACAGCAGACGACGCAACAATAGGCAGCAGATACGAAGGACAACGATATCGATAACAATCACAGCGCAGCGAAACGAGTCCGAGACAGCAAACTGACAGAGCAAATGGGTATATAGGTATAACTAAACAAAATCACATTACCGATCGCACAGAGCGACGGCCAGAAAGCGAGGTCATCGACGACGGTGGAACCAGAGTATGGTTGTACGCGTCTGCCCCTCGCCCACCGTGCCTGCGACGAGAAAGGCAGCAATGGCCAAGGCCAATCAGGGCCGGCGGGTCTGTGGCACCACCGCAACCTCGCGTCCGAGTCTTGCATTACATCCAAAGCTTACTTCCTATCAAGCGAGGGCGTCGAGGGCTTGCGTATCCTCGCCTTCTGACCCAAGCGTCCACTCTGCATCCGACATATGTACGGGGGCCGGACGGCGAGGTTCCCTTGTAGACCGGGGCCGGGACCGGGGCTGCTTCGCTGAGCGCGTGCCCTTCGTCGACCGGGTCTTGCTCGAGCTCGCCGTGGGCCACGTCACTTCTGCATCGGACTCCGAGTCGGACTCATAGGCGACCTTCGCAACCTCTCTGAGCTGCTCGTCGGTCAGACCCGGGTGCAGTCCTCGTGCATGCCGCTGCGCAGCGTCCTTGCGGGAGAGAATCTGCTTGCATACCCTGCATTTGTAGCCCAGTTGCTCGTGTTTGCTCCTCTGGTGTCGCGTTACGTCGGACGGGCGACTGAAGGTCTCGTTGCACACTTCAGATGTGCCGTCGGGCAGTGTGATTATCGTCGGGCATGTGAAGACTTTCTCTTGGGCCGCGTCGTCGGTGCGTGGCGCAGAGAGCTTCCTTGACTTCCGCGGACGGGTGCGCGCCGGTTGTTCGGTGAGAGCGCCGTAGTCCTCGTCTTCTTCTTCCTTGACTGCGCGCTTCCTCTTCTTCGCAGAGGGTTTAGGTGGCGATGGCAGCGGAATCTCTTCTCGTTCTTCATCCGATTCACATACGGAACAAGATCGCGATGGTACATATTCTTCTTTGTCGTCTAGTCTATGTGGCAGCCTTCGCAATGAGATGTATCCGAGACGGGGCCGTCGTGTTGGCGATGGAGTCCCGTTGTCGTCACCTTCATCGTTCTCGGGGGACCTCTTCTTCTTCTTCTGATCTTGCGCAGCAGCGGCCGTAGGTTGAGTGTCGTCCTGAAGTCCGACCTCTGGGTATACTTCAAGTTTGTATTCCGCATCCGCTGTGGACAGAGTATCGTTTGTTTCCAGCGTGACTTCGTGAGGGCCCGACTTCATCGCCCTCAACACATTGGCGGGAGAAGGTTCAACAGGGTCGTCTGCAGGCGCCGCAGATTCCTCGTCGTCGCTGGACTCGAGCTCGTCGATCTCCCCTTCTGCGTCCTGGTCCGAGTCCCACTGGGCGTCGACCGGTACCTTCTCGGTGGCGTCCCCTTCTGGTTCGTCGTTGTCGTCATACGTTGAAGACCCAGATCCGGAGAACAACGAATGAGCGTCCCAGTCGGTGTCCGGTTCGTCTATGGTGGTCACCGGGTCAGGTATGGCGGCGATAGGTGGCGGCGATGGAGGCTGAGGCCTTGTGGCGGGAGGAGAGGGCTGTTGCTGAAGAAACGGCATGGGCATGATGTCCGACGGGGTGATACAGACCTGAGGTTCGTTGTTAGGCCCAAGGGACGGAGAGAGCAGCGGATGATGCTCGGGCGTGGTGGTGAATGGTTGTGGTTGATGGGAGAGGTCTGTTGGCAGATCCGTAGACCGCGCAACGGGGGAATAAGGATTGGTCTCCTCGACGGGCACGATAGGGTGCTGATGCAGGAATGAGGATGAGGAGCTCTCCTGAGTGGACCACTCGAATGTCGTGCAGGGCTCGCTGAGGAAGTTGAAGAACTCATCAACCCCGGATGACTGTGCTAAGCATGAGAAGACGGACGTAAGACAGATGCGCTGTCTGCTCACACCAAAGTTCACTGGGTTGTCGGTCTCGAATGGTGATGCCGTGGTGAACCAGTTCATATCAGTGGGCCGGACTAGATGTGTTTCAGGTTGTGATATGTTTCGACCAGGGTAGCTGCGCTTTGGCTTGCGGCCTGGCTTGTGCGTAGAGGTTCGAGTGGTTCGAGTGTATGATGGGAGGTGAAACGCCACCACGGGCCAGCATTTATATGCCAGCCAACGTCCGAAAACAAACAATTGTGTAAGCCGTGCTCATATGTTCCCTTCAAATTCGGTTGATGCTGTCCACATCCTCGATCGTGCTAGTGGCGTACGAGCATCCTGGTCGTCTCATCATAATAGGTCCTGCAGCCCCAAGGGTTTGGATACGATAGGCGTACCAAGACGGGAAGTAGTGACGCAAGGTCGTTGTGTACGACTTCCACACACAGCCCAACCGGACATTCCTCCGACTGTTCACATTGGGCCGACGTGGCGGGTACAGGTAAACAACACCGATCTTGTCATTCGATGAGTTCAACGCAGTGTATTCATGAGAATTTGGATAGTTGTGTGCTCACTGTGATGCATGCAATCTAGAAGCAGCGGGGGAATCCAGCGTCAGCGTCCGATTGGACCAACCAACCGCAAAGCCATCCAGGATAGGTTGGATCATACCCCGAACTTGCGCATGGCGCGGAGTTCAAGGAATACAAGGCACTTGCTTCTGCTGTGTTATGTGGGACGACAGCTGGCGCTCAGATCTGACATTTGCAAGCTCCGAGTCCGCCGGGAGAACTCATTGTGTGAGCACCGATGTGTATGCGGACGACGATTGCAACTTGTCGCCAATCGTAGTTCCAAAAGTGTCGGAGATGGAGGGGTTGTCGTCAGTTTTGGTCGAGATGGATCCGTTCAGTGCTGACGGTAAGAGGATACCGGTACTAGTACGCGTCACCTCGGCCGAGTCCAGGCGCCCTTTCAGTTGTCCACAGCCTCTTGTGGTCGTCCTTGACTCGCCCAGGTCATCTTAGGCACACATAGAAGAAATGACGGCAAAGTCATGGCGCAGCACAGGATGTGGTCGTGGCACTGTATGGTTGACTCGAGTTTCGGGCTCCGAGGCTAACCGAGACGTGTGGCGCAGAAGGAAGACGTTTGTTTGGTTCCAAGGCTCTTGCCAAACATGTCCGTCCTGATATAGAAATCTTAGTCGGAGTTGCTCCCGGCCGCAGTCCTTCGCACAGCACCTCATGCATCGAGGCTGCACATCATCCCAAGTCTATACGCCATTCCTGCTCGGCATGCCACATATTGTTCACTGCATCCGCACGATTAGCATCAGGGTGGCGTCGCTCCGATTCAAATTCGAGTCAGTGGACTGCGGAGGGCCTGATGATAATTAGCTATGCACGCATGCACATCTTCATTCTACAAACATCAACACACAGTATGTACCCGACACAAGTTCCATATACATGCATATCCAATTGGTACCTCACGAAGAGGCACATGAGGTTCCAAAAAATCGCTGTGTCAGCCCAGGAGCAATCCGCCTTCGCCTACGAGGGTCCATACAAAGTTCACCCACGAAGGGCAGACAAGGACCTCATGCCACGACTTCAGAAGTACTCGAGGAGCGCACGTTGTCCGCTTTCTTGCCGTCTCACACCTTCCCCTCGTGCACCTTACCGCGATATGATACCGGTTTAGGTTTGTGGGTGGTAGGCGTCCACGACGTCGTGATGGCTCTCACGGCTTATCGAAGACGTCTATGTTATCTGTCGTGCAAGAATATGCGCGATGGCAGGGCAACAGCAGCTCCGGAAAGCGTCTGTCGCAGCAACTTCGAACCATCTGCATAAGCAGCTTGATTCTGAGGGCACGTCTCCGTCGGGGACAGAGGCGTGGACAATTGGCCGACAACCAGAGGCCGTCGATATTTTGGCTCCCAATACATTTCTGTACAGTTGCCTCCGTTCTTGTCCTATACGTCTGCCCAGGGGCAGGCGTATGATGGACCTAGGTCCCCATGTATCGAAGAATCGACACACGGGGTCTAAACTTTGCATCGATGGGACGATGCTTTTGATTGCTATATTCAGAAGGATCTGAACATGCGGCCTGGTCCCGATCCAAGACCGTCCACACTGCAGCAGTGTGGGCGGCGCGGGCTCATGGAGGCAACGAGGACGGATGGTATGTCTGAGTAAGAGACCTCATCTGCCCGTACGAGCGTCGCCGATCCAAAGCTGGATACCGGGGAGAGGGTGGACCCGTCGCAAGGGCGGTTCCATACCAAGTATCAAGGGCGGACCAGGAGGGTAGCCAGCCCTCCAGTCTACAGATGTAGAATGGTGTCGATAAGGAAGGCGTGACGACGGTGACGACGGACAATGGTGTGCGACCCACTCCGAACAACGAGCCCAGAGTAGACTCTTTCCACTCCGTCCGTCGCCCAAAGGCGGGGCATGAGCGGCAGGGTGTCCACGTCCAGGGAATCGAAGCAGAAATATAGCGGACGGTGGCCTACTCGCGAAGAGGCACAGACAAGCTGTCCTGTGCGTAGCGAGTGTCGCGGCCTCTGGGAAGCACAAGGGCAAAGTGAAGGAACGATTGCTCTCCGGGAAGCTTATATACGCAAGCTCATGGGCGCTTACAAATCTGGATCACGAGGACCGTGAGCGCCTCTACTGCGAGACCTTCAGCTTAAGTACCGCAATCAGTTCGAATAGGAAGTGGACTTGTACACTCAGACATTCCTCAACGAAGCTCATCGATACCTATACAGACAGAAGAGAGTTTCTGTGCTAATGATTCTCGACTCTATGCGTATTCTCGCGATCCGACTCCTCACCCGATGTCCCTTCCACTCTTCGACGCGTTGCCCGACGTGGTGACGACTTGGTGGTCTCCTTAGATGGTACCACTCTAGCGGATATCACTCTTTGCCCCTGGTTGGTTGCGTCTACGAAGGGGTCCGAGTCATCTACAGCCTTTAGAGGGCCCTTCCTGCATACCACGATGTCAACATTCGTGTCTGCGCGCGGACTACAATTGCAAGGTACATACTTCATGCCATTGTTGCGAGCGGTCTTCTTGTGAGCTGGCGATATGAAGGTGCGTCCCGGGCTCCTCACTCTCCTAGAGGAACAGTCAATAACGACGACTCAGAGATCGGCACGACAATCATCTCACTTCGAGGTTTGCTTTCGCTTCGGTGTATTTGCAGGACGAGCCTTGTTTTCAACGTCCTCGTCCGTAGTCTCGTCTGCGTCCGCGCCTATGTCCTGTTCCTCCAATGACCTAAAAGACAAGATTAAGTCAAAACACTAACATCGTATAGAAGGGAACGAACCCCTCTTCTGAGCCGACCTCGGAGGGGACAGGTACAATGTCCTTGCTGTTACCCATTCCCCGAAGGGCTGCTGATGCTGGCCCTACTTCAGGCTCGCTCCCTTCCTCTTGTTCTTCTACCGCTTCAGGGCCTCCTACATCGCTCTCGGGGCGATCACGATCACCAATGTGATCTTCTTCGTCCTCTTCGAGCTCCAGTTCGAGGAAGGCGCGTAGCTCGCAGAACCGTACGTTTTCCTTATATGCGCTCACGTCGATCCCTTCAATCCGCCGACCAAAACGCTTAACAAGGCCTGTCCTGATCTTGTCTAGTAGCTTCTCGGCCACGGCGTCTTCGAATGGTGGATGCTGCGTAGATGGAGGGTCAGTCAGATGCTGCCCTGGGAGCAAGACAATCTCATGTGGGCATACATCGTCGAGGTCCGAGAGCAACATATGGAGAAGGAGTAGAGGGAGCTCCCCCGGCTTGTCGGGGATGTACAGCTTGCTCAGCAATTGGCACAGATCCTTCCGAGCATCATCTAGTACCAGTTATCAGACATCTATCCAACTACCCACACGTGAGCGCCACATCTTCCTCACCAGTCCTCTCCCGAGCGTACATCGCCTTCAGCAGGTCCACCGCAAGGTCGACGTGTATGTCATATGCACGTTCGTCTTGTTGACTTCTGCAGGGTTTGTACGCTCGTTAGTGCGCAGCTCGGCTCATGTTGCACGACCATTTACTCACGCGTTCACGAGTTTCTGGGGGTCAGTCCAATCGACCAGCAGGAGACCGAACTGATACGGGCTTATCATCTCCTCTTCTTTGGACAGCTCGCTGTAGACTTGCTTGACGAGGTCGTACGCAGTCAGGGCAACCTGGACCGTCGAGGTCAATACTGCGCTTGCCTCACTGACGCGTTGTTTGTGCCTCACCGACTGCATCCGACGCTGGTTCGCCGCTGAAGAGTAAGAGTAGATGGGCAAGAAGTAGGAGAGGCATTGCCGGAGCTCCTGGTTGTCCGCCGTCAGGGGCGAGACGTACGCCATAAGCATGCTCGTCAGCACCTGAGTCGAGAGTCGGAGAGGTGAGTCACCGTATGCATACGCAAATGCAAGGACGCACCCGTGGATCGGTTACTAGCCCCGCGAGCATGAGCTTCGAGATGCCGACGCAGAGGACGGCCTGCACCACCGGTGACTCGTCGACTTCTAAGGTCTGCACTAGGAAGGTAACAATCTTCTCCGCCTACACCAAGTCATGGTAAGGCATACTCCACCGGCTCAAAGCACAGGGCACCCACTATGTCTTCGGATCGCAGGAGCAGCTCATCGTCGTACACCATCAGGATGTCGAAGACGACCTGGAGTACCTTCACTTTCAGCTCGTCGGGTGCACTCTGAACCTGGCTGAGGAACAGTTGGAAAGAGTTCATGGCCATGCTCTTTCGTACCACGACGTTAGTACAACGACGTCAAAGCAAGACTCCGTAGACAGCACACCTTTGCTATTAGGCAACACAAGCCCAGATTAACGAGCCCTCTCTCTCGCAGAACCAGCTCTTTCCTCTTCACCGCAGGGATGATCAGGTCGGCGAGGAGACCTTCCAGTGTTGAGTTCTCGTCGAAACTCTGTAGGATCGGTATCAGAATCTGTAATCTCGCAAGGCCCTGGCATGCCGCTCACCCCCTGCACGCGACGCAGCATAGCTGTGCAGATCCCGAGGCAGCGCAGATCTACCACATCGGCTTTCTCTCGCTCCTCAGGGCTCATCTCGAGCAGAGTCTTCACGCGCCGCAACGAGCGGCTCCGCTGCGAGCTCTGGGTCGTATTCAGAGTGCTGTTCCCGTCCGTTAGGACATTCGACTGGGTCGAAGATAGTTAGCGACACCTTCCCAGTATGCCTTTACAACGCAGCTTACCGCATCTACGATCTCTTCGCCATCACGTAGCTCGGCTATCATCTCGACGATGACGCGTATGAGCTCGCGCTCGCTCGGTGCGGACTCCTTCAGGACATCCATGCATGGTTCCGTCAAGCTGTCAGGGAGAAGTTCATGTGCGAGCATTTCCCCTACCCCCACGTCATCAAGCGTCCTGCACGCAATGAGAACAGCTGACAGCACTCACGAACGACAGCAAAAGCCTTCCTCCTCCCAATCTCGTCCGAGAAGTCGCACAATGCAGTCAAGCGGAGCATCTCGGCCACGACGAACGCGCGCTCCGTGACGACGTCCTCCTTGCGCTCCATCGCCTCCTCCTCCTCAGGCGCGGCACCCTCGGCGCGGGAGTCGGCCTCTGCGCGCGCATCTTCGAGCTCCTCAATGGCGTCGAGGAGGTCGTTACAAGATTCCTGCAGGTAGAACGCGAGCGCGGTCACGACCGGCACACCTGCCGCTTCGAGACGCGCCTCCAACTCGTGCTCGTGGCAGTACACCGTGAAGATGCGCGCGATGAACATCGACTCGGGGGTGACAGCTTGCCAAAAGGCATCTGTGGGCCACAGGATGAGCAAGGAGGGTTCCTGAGAGGCGACCGAAGGACCTACCATCGAGTATGACAGAGTCTAGGATCACGTTCCTAGTCAGGAACAGCGACTTGAGCGCTGACGCTGCTACATCGACGCCCTCCGGGCTGATGGCGTCGAACAGCTTGACAAACGCGGTGAGGTCGCCGAGTGGGCCGTCTGCCGCATCTCCACCCGACACAATTTCAAACCAAGCGGCAACAGTTCGGGCGGCAGCGGCGCGCACGGCATCCTCGCGGTCGCCCAGTCCGTCGCGAACCACTTTCTCCCTCTGCGCAAGGGTCAGTTGGCGCGGGTGCTCGAACTTGCTGGAGGACTGGTATTTGCGGCTCTTCGGCTTGCTGGCCTGGGCACCCATGGACAGGATGGTGGAGAAGAGGAGCTTGCGGACCACTGGGTCGACGTCCCGGCTGCGCGTCAAGACAGTGGGCACGGTACGCGGGGTGAGCGGCACATGCAGCAGGGCGCAGCGGCGCACTTCGCTGTGGATCCGTGATCAGACTAGTCAGTAGAGAGTACCAGTGTACTTACGCAGATTCGTCGTACTGTAGGCGGTCTAGGAGTATCTCTATGATGCTTGGTTCGTCAGCGGGCAGCTCGCTCGGAGCGTCTCCCGCGACAAGCTTGGACAAGCCGATTACCGCATAGCTCCTGATGGCGGCTTCTTTGTCGAATGCACGAGAGACGTAGTTCTGGCGAAGCGCAGAGAACATGTCCTCGCTATGCGCGCACGTGTCAACAACGGACGACTCCAGGCGAGGACGCACGCACTCTATCTCATCGAGGTGACCGATCATCTCAGCGACTAGTGAGACTACACGAAGTCTGACGGTTTTGTCTTTCGCGTTGAAGCCTTGCAAGAGCCACTTTAGAAGACGGGACGTAAAGCGTACGGCGGGTACGTTATCAGCGTCGTCGTCCTCTGGCTTCTTGGCATTGAGCTGTGCGGCTATGAAGTCCGGATTCATGAGTAAACGAAATACGTTATTCTCAATATAGACGGGGAACGCACCTTTCTGGAGAGCAAACTGTATGTACGAACCGATAAATTTGATGACCCGGTCCGCTGCGACGCAGCCTTTCCTGGTAGCAAGTACTCGAGCTGTCATGTCGAGAAAGATGTTGCAAAAGAGCTTCTCTCCAACGAGCTTGACTGTGCGTCCATCCTTCGAAGAGTGGCGTACTGTAGCTGCCTGTAGGGATAACTTATGAAGAGCCGTACAGTTCTTGCGGTGGTTGGCGGTGGATAGCTGGACTTGATCAAAGATTGAGGGGATAGCCGCTTCCAGTGTCTCGAGGGCAAATGCTTGCGTCATGATGTCTATACAACGAGGGGTCGTTTGGCCGCTATTTATCGGATTTCAAAGCTGGAGCAGGCGAACTCTGTAAGGCTGCGTGACTGGTCAATAGGACGAGGACAGACACACTGTTTGTGCGCAAACAGCCCGCGCGCGCAACGTGTTGAAAGCGGAAGGTTTGGGTGAGAGGGGTTGCGGATGGGGCGTGCTCGTGGAGGTTACTGGTCAGATCTTCCGAGAGACCAACATGTCATCATCCATGTCAGATCTGAGATCGACGCGTCGCGACATTCGCATCACGTGTCCGCGGCGGACAGTGGGAGTCCGGCCCGGGTCTCCCTCGCATCTCCTGCGCTTCGTTCCTAAGTCTGCCCAACCTGAAGACGCCACCTCTATGGCATATCTCTAGAGTTGGACGCAAGAGTTATGCTTGCACTAAATCACTTTTGCCATACCGCATTTTATAGTACTAGGATCCCTTCCTGGGCATCCAACTTGAGACTTGACTACCCCGGCTAGTACAGTTCTTGTGTCCGCACCAGGAAGATGCGAATTCAAGGAGAGCAGCACAGGTCGGGAGGCCCCGGAACGCTGATACGCATTCTAACTGCACTACTCCAAAAGTTCGATGCAAAACAACCAGGATACACAATTGATGAGATACAGCAACGTTGTGTCACAGAGATGCAGTCCGAGTTTACAGGAGAAGACCCAAGGGAAACGCTGGAGAGGAAAGGAAATGTAAGCTACACGTTCAGCTGCAGGATAATAACTCCGCTACACTATATACTACACTACATTACACTACACTACACTATACTACGCTACACTATACTACTGTGATGCGGACGGGTAATCGAGCAGCTGAGGTAGACAGACACGACAGATAAAGCGATCTAGAGGCTACATGGATAGGAATGATATCAATAATAGGACTGTGAGAGGAGATATCAGTGGCGAGGTATGTGTCACGATATATGGGGTGCTGCGTGCTGCCGGTGGTGGGGAGTTAAGCGAAACCTTCTATGACCACGAATACTCAGGAACTCACCAGCTATAGATCATCACTGCTGCACCTTGTTTCGACGAGACCACCATCCCGCCACGCGGCGCACACCCACAAGGACGGCCTTCACAGCAGAACCAGCCAGGTATCCAGCCCCTCCGGCCATCATCGCAACCGCATTGAGACTGCCCGTCGAGCTGACTGACGACTGATCGTCAGGACCATATTCGAAGTCTCCGTCGTCGGAGCCAAAGGAGGACATGGCGTCCGCCCCATCGCTATTGTCGCTGTCGGACGAAGCGCCCAGGTCCGCGAAGTATCCCGGCATCACCGGCGTACCACAGTCCTCTGTCTCTGGGTTGTAGGTAGGTGGCGACCGGCCAGACCGTGCAGCATTTGGGCTTGGACACAGCTCAGCCTCGATGATCGCTTCCACCAAAGCGGACTCGTAATCTTCCAGGTCGAAGTCTTTCTCCGTGGGTGTTTCGGGTTTACGGTATACGTAGTGAACCGGGGCAAAGTCGTTCCTCGTGGGTGCTCTGGGCCTATAGTAGTGTAGCATTGGGGACAGGACGGCTGGCTTCGGGGACAAGGCGGCTGGCTTTGCCGAGTACCTCTGGAATGACGTAGGGTCAAGCTTGATGTCCAGGCGGAAGGGCTTTCGTGGTTCGTCTGGGGCCTTCGGTACAGAGACTTCTAGAGGTGACGGGATGCGGGACACGGGTGGAAGTGCGGAGAGGAAGTCATAGAACGATACGCTATCTGATGGGGCGGCGGTGGAGTCAGTTACGGGGGCAGAGGCAGAGGAAGCGGGAGAGTCTGCGATAGAGGCAGGAGGAATAATGGGAGCGGGAGCGGCCATTGGGGCGGGTAGAGTGATTGGAGCAGGCATGGCTACAGGGGTGACCTTGGCGAGAGGTAACGACACAGGTGTGGCAGCATTGGAGAGTATAGAAGACCGCAAGGAGAATGGCAATGCCGCCAACGGCTCCGTCGACTTCTTCACGGGCTGCGTATCTAGAGCCAAAGCGAATGCTGACTTCGGCGTAGTCACGGTGGAGACTGGGACCGCGGGAGAACGATCCGCGATCTCCAGCGGTTTGGCAGGGGTCGCAACATCAACCAGAGGAGATTCCGTGCGCACACTGGCATCTGGTTGGGGGCTGGCCGATGCTGATGTTGCATCCGCCAGTCTGACCGAGCTGCTTGTATTTGTGCCGCGCCGTGGAGCCAAGCACGCAAACAACGGTGTAGAAGTCGCACTCGCTTCAGAAACACTCTTCGACACGGGCTTCGAACCACCTAGTGAGCGAGCATTTGTTTCCAGCGGCGTGGTTTCCACCTGCACAGACTGTCCGACCCGTGTCTTGGCGGCAGGCTGAGGGGCCTCGGCCGCAACCTTTGGTGATGCGGGGCGGGATGCTGTTCCTGAACTACATCTTGTCCTCAGCACAACGAGCCGCGCTAGAGCGAATCAGATCCGATGACTTACCTTGTCGCTGATACCTGGGCGACGCCTTGGCCAGCTATCTTTCCACCTTCCACGGGAGACTCCTGGGGTGTCTGCTCGACACCGAGTATCAGCGCCGTCATGTCATCCAGAGTGAATGATTCCTGCGCAGTGACAACTGGAGACTGCTCTTTCCCTGTGCTGTCCGTTCGAGCTTGCTCTTCTGTGCCCCGCGCATCACTCTGCCACTTGTGTCTATGGCTGGTCGGTGCCTGAGCTTGTTTGTCTACCATCGCCGATGCTCCTTGGTGCGCATTCGTGGCATCATAAACTCCGCCAGACTCGTCTTCCATGAAGGCAATGTCGAGGAAATTGCGGCTGTCTGCGACAGCAGCAACCGGCTGAGATGCAGCCGACGTCGACGCAAGAGGTGCGCTCTCCGTAGGCGGGGTAATCTGGGCCGGCGCGACGTCGGCCATCTCTACATCCACATCAAGCGCAAGGGGCATAACCTGAGGGATGTTGTTTTGCGCCTGGGGTGTTACGTGGTTCTTTCTGCCGGCTTTCGTCAGCAGTGCCCGCGCCGTTACACATTCCCCGCTGCATCGAGGCCCGAACACTGTCCGGACAGTCGACCCGCTTTTCCACGACTTCCTCCGGTCAGCGATCTTCAGGACGCACGCGTGAGCGACGCCAAGCTGAGGCGGCGCAATGACAGGGAGGTAGTGGGTATAATTCTGGCGCCTCCTTGCGCGCAGGTGGAACGTCTTCTTCGATGGGTCCTTGGCGAGGGCTTGACACGCATCTCTTGCGGCAAGACCGCGGCGGTGAGTCCATGGGACGCGGTGTACGGAGTTTGGCCTCTTTTCCTCTGTCTGCATGTCGACGCAGACATCGTCGCCTGGCGCAGGTACGCCGCTATGGAACACACTCCCAAGCGGAATGAACGTATTGGAGGACAAGTGTGGTGGCACAACCGCTTGAAGTTGGAGTTGAGCTGCGAAAGGCCGCGCCTGTCCCTGTATCACGAAAGGCCGCGGAGAAGGTTGAGGTACTACGCCGGCGGTGGGCCACTGCGAAGTAAAGGCTGGCTGTGGGGACGGCAGTGGTGCATCATCCTGCATCTCGATGTCTTGTAATGTGTTCGGCGGGGCGGGAACCATAGGCGGTGAGGATAACTGCATAGGTGGCGCATTCCACTGTGAGCACAGGTCGACAACGTGAGCGGGATTCATGCACAGACAACGGCAACCACATACTGAATCCGCTGAGGTCCACGCTTCTTGGACTTCCATTTGTGCCTCGTCGTCAGTCGCGATGTCCATGGCTTCAGCCTGCGGCGCCGCACGCCGCTGGAAGAACGGGAGCGGGGCCTGGAGTACACGTGGATTCTGCCCAAAAGCTGGGGCGGACGGCGGCGCTGCAATCCGAGGAGAGGTGGAAACGCGCGCGGAGCTCCCAAAAGCCGGAGCCGGAGTGATCGGCACTGACAGAACTGGGAGAGAAATTGTAACAGGTGGGGCAGGCGGGGAAGCATGGCGAGCAGGGAGAGCCACAGAAACAGGCAGCGCGGAAGACGCGACTGCGGGAGCAGAAGGAGCAGGGGGCCTGGAGACGGCAGCGCGGACAGGCAGGATTCTCGAGACGACAGGCGTGGGCACAGAGAGCACAGACGGCCTGAAGAGCGTTGTGCTTAGCGGAGGGGGAGAAGGACGGGGGGCTGAACGCTGTTCTGATGCTGCAGCTGGAGGAGGGTTTGCCACGGCTGCTGGCGAGCTCGAAGTGATCGCCGCCTGGGCACTCGGCGCGGGAGGGGGAGTAATTACAACAATGGGCTCATTGCTGCTTGTGGCGTCGGCATGTACGTTGCTCTGGACGGGCTGAGGAGGCGGCCGCTTAGGGGAGCGCGGAGGGCGAGGCGGTGCAATCGACAGGGACGCCATACCCATATCCAGTCCCGCATCCTGCTGTTCTACAGGGTTCGGCGCAGACCGTGGCGACTCGCGGGCGAGGGACAGGGAGGACATCGCCAAGTCAAGCTCGTTATGCAGCTCAGGCGTTGGAGCCCTGTCTGCTGGTTCGTTGCTAGTGTGCGCAACTTGAAGGGACAGGGACGCCATTCCGAGGTCAAGCCCAAAGTCAGCATCCGTGGGCACGATCGGCCGTCTTTCGCGCTTTGGCAGCTGGTGAGCGCGAGGTGAACGCGGCGGGCTTGGTATGGGAGAAGACGAGCGGCTCCGGTCATCATCCGCGAGCGCTGGCGGCGGTCGGGCCTCGGGTGACGGTGCTGAAGAGCGAACGGACTCCTGCGAGGCAGAGCGGCGGGAGCTCCGCCTTCCGCGTTCTCCCTCTTCCTCAGCGTCTCCGGTCTCGGGCACCAAAGGGACTGTGGCGAGGAAAGCATCGACCTGCTCCTTGGATGCCAGCTTCGGTTGGCTTCGCCCACGGCTCGGCTCAACCGACTCTGCACGGTACTTAGCCGGTTGTTCGCATTAGATTTTGCGGCACATACCAGTGCCAGCTTCCTCTTGCTCCTCTTGCTCCTCCTCCTCCTCCTCCTCCTCCTCCTCATCGTCGTCCTCCTCCTCCTCGTTCTCGTCTTTGGCAGGTTTGTCGTCATCCTCGTCTTCGTCCCCATTATTCTCATCGTCGTCGTCGCTGTTATCGAGCTGCTTGCCGGTGTCCATTGGCATCTCCGCGTCGTTTCCATCTTCTTGTGTTTCCGTCTGCTCCTGTTCAGGCTCCTTGCTCATCTCGTCGTCTGCATCGTCGTTCGTATCCTCTAACCTCACATTCGAACCGCTCGCCGTCGGAGTGTTCGCCAGCGGCTTTATCCGTAGAACTGTGCGGCCCTCGCCGTTGAGCGCCACGGTGAGGCGGCGCCCCACCTCAACGCGGTCCTGCGCTTTCTTTTGCACACTACGGTGGTGGTGCCGAGTCATCGACTCACGGAGGCTCGCGTCGAGCGCGTCGCCGCGGAAGGTCACGCTGAGGCGCTTGCGGCGGTCCGTAGATGAGCCTGTCTTGAGTATTCCTCTGCGAGAAGAGGATGGTTAGTACATGCCAGTGAGGTGTGGATTGTAGGAAATAGAGATGAAGTAACTCAGAAGTGATATAGTAAAGTAGAGCTTTGCCGACAGCCATGCAGAGCGTATTCAGTAGTTCTCGAGAATACATTCGACGACCAAGGAGAGAGAACATGTTGGAGAACCATTCAAACGCGCATCACCGCGGCGTGCATACTGATGTCCTCTGACATGCCCTCATACAGCACGGCGACCAGCTCGCTGTGGAGTGGCGCCGTGTACTGTGGCGTCGAAACACGATGAGCAACATCGGAGAGCGCGCGAGCAGCTCTATGCAAAACGGAGGGCCACGGGAGACAACTCTGTGGCGTGCACATGGCTCTAGCAGCGATTCAAATGTAAGTGAGGGAGGGGGGAGACTGTGGCGTTCGGATATCGACGCACAGCGAGCGCGACATGTGTTACAAGACGCGGGAAACAGAGAGAAGTGTCCCCGGAAGGGCCCTCGACATACACGCATAAAAAGAAGGGAGAACAGTAGGAAGCAAGGAAGAAGGCGACACCGAAGTGCGCGATGTGAAGCACGAACACTCTAATCATCATATTGCCGACGACGGGCATGCGACGCTAGTAACATCGCCACCGTCACGGTGACGACGCACATAGCCATGGTATTCGGATTGGAACCCGTTGTAGAGCCCACGAAGGAGGAGGGGGGATTGGAACGGTCATTCGTGGAGTATCGCATTCGAATAGAATGTGGCGTGGACAACGGACTCCTCGAGCTCTGCGGAGCTTTGTTTCAAAGGATGGACGGAGGAGACATACCTTGAACCCTTAGACATGCTGCGAATCCAAGCGTGTTCTTTTGGCGTTGAAGAGTGTTGCTGGTGTTGTGGTTTCGCCTTGTTCGGAAGGGGGCACAGAGGCGAGAAGGTATGTATATGAAGTGCGCGTGGCTCGCGAGACAAAAGGCGGGAGGGAGGTTGTGAAGGGAGGGCGCAGGTGATTGTGAGGAGGGAGATGGTGGTGGAAAGAAACGAGAGTGGCAGTATCGCCACAGTTTCCTGAAGAGGAACATATGGGGCGGGAGGTGCGCTTTGACCGAGGGGAACAATGGGACGCGCTTTGCCCCGCCGCGCCGCCCGTCGCATACATCGCGTAGGCGCCGAACGACGATCCCACACGCCCACGTGAGCAACGCGCTACGCGAAATCGAACCAACAACGTGGGCTTATGTAAGCGTGGCTAACATGCGTTGAGCACGACGTTGCGGCCTGTTCTTCTCTACCTTCCTCCTCCCATCACTGAGCCACCTCACCCGCGTCGTCGGCGTCAGGCCTCCCAGCGACGATGTCTACTCCTCTCTACCCATCCATGGCCCCACCCCAGCGGCGAAACCCCCTCTCAGCACCCACGAACCACTACGCGATAAACCAACCCTACGCACCGTTCGCACCGCCCGGTACACCGCCACCCAAGCTTCCAGAGAAGCAGCGCAACCCCAATGACCCCCCACTGCCACGACAGAACGTGAAGGTTGCACCGCCTTCACCACCTAGAGTCATCACCGACAAGTCTCGAACGGTGCAGTTCACCCGTGTTTCCATGCTCGGCGAGGTGAGTTCGGCACTGCATTCTGGGCTTCAGCATCTTCTCTCGTTGTAACATTCTTCCCGGTGTATGCGAAGATGCAGTATGCATTGGGCACTGTGGGTATGCGGTGGCTCATGTACACACGTGGCGAGCGTGCCGTAGCCGTGCCGTATCCGAAACTCCTAGGGACTTATCCCGAGGCAGGCCTCTGAGTTGTGTATTACGTCCAGACGCGCTCACTCGCATGCTATCTGTATCGCAATCAGTCTCCAGTCATGTACTTGCCCAAGCTGAGGCCTTGCAATGTACACAAGATGCTCGCTTGCTTAACGCACGACGAGCACATCATTATCACGCATTGGGCATTAGCTTACCGCACGCCTAGCTGGATTTGAGCGGATGAAGCTTGGTGCCTCTGTATGTATGGCGCAATTACTCATGACTGACATCGTGTTGTCAGGGTGGCTTCGCTCGTGTGTACGAAGTTATGGATGCTCGTGGCAGAAGAGCAGCGTGCAAAGTTGTCACAAAAGCCTCCCTGAAGACCAAGAAAGCTAAAACAAAGGTATGCACGCGTGTATGACACCCTACATATCCGTCTGACACCTTGGTAGCTCTATGCAGAAATCAAGATTCACCGCTCCCTTGACCACCCGAACATTGTCCGGTTCCAGGACTGTTTCGAGGACGACGAGAATGTCTACATGACTCTAGAACTGTGCCACAATGGGTCGCTCATGGATATGTTACGACGGAGAAGACGATTCACGGAGCCGGAGGCTCGCTTCTTCATGGTGCAGCTGATCGGCGCGTGTCAGTATATGCACACGCACCAAGTCATTCACCGGGATCTGAAGCTCGGCAACATCTTCCTCGACAAACACATGAACGTCAAGGTTGGCGACTTTGGTCTCGCGGCACTCATTGAGAACCCGGGAGAGCGCAAGAAGACAATATGCGGGACCCCAAATTACATCGCCCCCGAAGTGCTCTTCGACACCGCGAACGGACACAGCTTCGAGGTCGACACATGGTCAATCGGCGTCATTCTGTACACCCTCGTCGTCGGGCGTCCACCCTTCCAGACGAAGGACGTCAAGGCGATCTACAAGCGCATCCGAGACAACGAGTACGAGTTCCCTGAAGACCGGGCGGTGTCGCCGCACGTAAAGGACCTCGTGCAGCAGATCCTCACCCCTAATCCTGCAGCGCGACCGACATTGTACGAGATCGTAGAACACCCATGGTTCAGCGTCGTCCCCATGCCTGGCTACATCCCCTCGACGGCGCACGACGGCGCGCCCAATTTCTCCCACATCACGCGTTCCGTCTCCGAGGCCAACCTCGCACGGCTTAAGCGGAGCGCGGTACTCGACGAGGACCAATTGACGAGCATCAACGTGCCTGCGCCCCCTCCTCCGGCCGATACAATGTCGAGCAAGAGCAAGGGTGTAACATCGAGCTTGGCGCAGCAGGAGAAGGAGTTCCAACGGGCTGTACAGCCTGGCTCGCCGATCTCCGCTCTGCTCGGTGCGGCACGGCAGCCGCTGCTCGTCGCGCCGCTCATGGCGCCACGCGGCGAGCCACTGTTGCGAAAGCTGCAAGCGGCGAAGGCAGAGGCGCGCTCGCCGAGTCGCCCGAGCCGCCTCGCTGCGCTGCAGAACATCGTTGAGAACGAGGAGGACGAAGAGGCGAAGCGGGAGGAGCAGCGGAACAAGGAGCTCCAGAGTCAGAAGGCGCGGATCGTCGCGCAGATGGTGCCCAACGCCGGGCCGCCGTCGGCGTGCGGCCAGGAAGACCAGGAGAACTTACCGCCAGCGGAGTACAAGCCCGAGCGCGAGCGGCGGGGTGCGGGGTCGTCGGCACCGAGGGAGAAGCAGAGGGAGCCGGTGATCCTCAACACGGAGCCCGCCGCAGTGATACCGCCATCGTCCTCGACATCTGGGCTCCGCGTGAACGGTTTCGACGCTGCGGCGCAGACACTCTCAGCTGCGTTCGCGGCCAAAGCCGAAGGGCGCGTATACAGGGATCCGCGCGAGGGGGACGATATGCCCGATCCGAAGGTGTTCATCGTCTCCTGGGTCGACTACTGCAATAAGTACGGCATGGGGTATGCACTTACCGACGGCGCAGTGGGCGTCCACTTTAACGACAGTACGACAATGATTCTTTCTGCGGATAAACAGTGCGTGCTTTGTCGCTGTTCCCTCTGACGCCGCTTTGACATATCTCCGCAGCCACTTTGACTACATCTCGTCAAGGCGATCGGGCTCAGTCTACGTGCGCAAGAACTACACAGTGTCCGAGTATCCCGAAGATCTCAAGACGAAGGTGTATCTTCTGAAGCACTTTGAGAAGTACATCATGGACCGCCTATACGGCGACTACGGATTCTGTTACACCGACACCGAGCGTACGAAGGGCATGAACTTCGTACAGAAGTACCTCCGCATGAAGCACGTCATCGTGTTCAAGCTGAGCCATGACACCTTACAGGTCAGTCTATCGTCTTCGTCGTTGACGCAGTACCTGAGCTCTCTCCTTGTAACAGTTCAACTTCTACGACCACTCGAAGATCATCCTCTCATCGCAGGGGCTACTCGTCACGCACCTCGACAAGGATTACATCCAGACGCGCTTCACGCTCAGCCAGGTCATGGAGATCGCGATGGGCCCTCCAGCTGAAGACCCAGACCAGCTTAAGTTCAACCAGCGTCTCATCGACAAGATCAAGTACTGCAAGGAAGTACTGAACGGCATCAAGAACGCAAGCTCTACCTCTGGCTCTGGCTCCGCTCATGACGAGCCGCGGCCAAGGCAGACTCACGGCGAAGAACCCGACGACCTTGGCGTACCCGGCCGACAGCCTGTGAGCAGCCGCTCGTCAAAGCAGTCGTTGCGCTAGCGGCATTCCTGCGGGCTATCGCGGCAGCGCGGAGATTCGTTCTTCGCCGAAGATGTTGATAGGTCGCTAGCGCTGATGTTTGCTCTGGATATTTCTGTGCGATAGATACCGTTGGGTGGACCTTGTATGCATGTTTACGCCTCCTCATGACCCACACTTCCCCCACTATCTCTTGCCATTCTCTTTCCACGTCCCGTCGTTCTTCCTCGCTCTATTGTACAGCACCTCATTCTTCACCCGCACCTATTACGATATATATTGGACGCACCCAGTCACGATCTCGTGTTGATGTACGCTCACGATTGCTCCCAACCGTACGCAGGTGCGGGTCAGAATATCATGATCCCTTGTCTGTAACTGTGCGTTCGTTCATCTGAGGCCAAGGGGCGAGTCCAGCTACAAGGTCGATATGGTACGTTCAGTACCAGTGAGTACGACAGAACTGGTCGCAATGGAACCGACTCGAGCAGTGAGTCTCATGCCAAGACCCTCCGCGACGAGGGGTTTGTGGTCGAACCTACTCGAGCAGTCGCGGAATTTCCGAGCCGGACGGGAACAAGGCACGAGCACGTGATCAAACGCGTCGCGTCGCGGCCGATCTGAGATCTGAGTTCGCCGCTCGTTATTGTGGCTTCCAAAGTGGCCGCAGCCACCGCTTTGCTTTAAAACCAGGACCCTCACCTTCTCCACTTCACCCGCTCCATCATCATTCCCTCCATCATCTCCTCAGTGCACTCTCAGTTCACCGAGCTATCACCCTCTACATCCTACATCAACGCAATAACAGTACTTCGGAAACATGCAGTCGACGGAGCCCATCAAGGCGTTGCCCTTCTCATTGCGATCGTTCGTCCGCTCCAACAGTGGCACCCCTACATCGTCGCAGCCCATTCCCTCCCACCGCGCTGCACCCACTCCCACCACCCTCCTCACCCCTCAGGCTGTAACTGGGGCCACCGCGCCATCCGAGCCCACCAGCCCATCGTTCCACGACTTCCTCGCCGGCCTACCCCCCGTATCATACATACCTATTGAGGTAGTACCGAGGCGACGAGACGCAGAACGGAAGCCCTTCAGGCTCAACCTCAAGCTAGGCCCCTCGATGAGCCAGGAATCCGTGAAGCCCGCGATTCAAGCTGTCGCCCCAAGGCCACAACGCTACGTACACCAAGTACATACGGAGAGCACGTTCTCTCCGCAGTACTACGCGGACATCCAGGCAGCGGGACCGTCCCATAGGGCGAGGACAGCTCTCACTCTCGCCGAACTGCATGAGAGCTACGACCCTAGGCAGTCTCATCGGTCGACGCCCACCCACCCAGAGGCGACAGTGTATGGGTCGATGGGCCACCTCGCGGACCTGGAGACCCTGTCGGACGGCGGTGACAGCGAGGAGGTTGACGAAGACTCGCTATTCGACTCCGAGGAGGTCGAAGACTACTTGGCGGCCACCGAAACAAGTGCCAGTGCAGTCGCGGTAGTGGCGGGAGGCGCTGGGTACCTCGCAGGATGCGCTGTGAGGGCCGCCCTTGCTGGGGTGCGAAGCATTGCAGGCTGGTGGTCTGCTCGGAATACAAAGCGGCCATAACGGTCGGTGAGTGCCCGAGTGCCTGTCAGCGGAGTTACTATGTTCGCTCAACAACGTAGCCTTCCCACCTTCAGAAACGATACTTCGTCCGCCGGTCATGGCGCACATACCCCCTCAAAACATATCGCGGCGGCGCCGTGATCTGGAGGCACTCCAATTATTGGCCTCCAGATCACTCTATCTGTTGTACAGTCGTATACGTACGCGCGTGCTTGCACACAGCTCCAGTTGTAGCGTAGTTGTAGTGTAGTCGTAGTGTAGTTGTAGTGTAGTTGTAGTGTAGTTTCTCTCTCCTACTGAAGCTTTGTGCAGCACCGCTCTAGATACTCGCCACGCTCTAGATACCCACCATCACGCGTTTCTTTTCCCACTCTACATCAATCTCTCTGGTCGTCTCTTGGTTAACTTCGGGTTCTCTCTCTATGACATCTTGTAGTGTAGTACTAGTACACCGCACTTTGGGGTTAGTGTAGCAAGAATGCATACCAGCGTACCGGGACCTATGGTCCTGTGCTCCTCTCCTCTTACATTGCAGCATCTCATTTCGCGTCGCGCGAGGGCACATCTTGGCTGAATATCCACGTGATCTACGGCAAGTAGCACGCCTCAATCTCAGATCTGCCGGGGGATCGAACGCGGGCGACGACTTGTCTCTTCTCAGCCAAAACACGTTGCATAAGGTGAGTTGGGTGTAGGTATGCGTGAAACATATCGACCGCGGTGACTGAGCCCTCTAAAATCAGACGTCTGCAGCACTACAGCGCGTGTGAAGGGCGTTAGGGCGATCCAAGGGATCCGGTGAGTCAATCAGTCGATACGGTAGTCTTCTGGTTCCACTCACCTTGCATACATGGCCTTCAACTCTCGTCAAAAAGATCAACCATTGATACCTTGCTATGGGCCTTCTCACACGCAACAATGATATCCTCTCCCTTATTGTCAAGATGCTCTCGTCCCATGAAGCAATTCCTCTCTCCTCGACGTCTCGCGGTCTGTACGCAGTCGCTCGTCGACACGCTCTTTCATGCATTCGAGTTCGTTCGCAAATGCAATTAAAACAGATGCACAGCTGCCTGGTTGGTGCCAGTGGCAGCGGCGACCGTATGATTCGCCCTACGGGACTATCTGTCGCTGGATCCACCCTCTGTTCCGGACGCCGCGGAAGGCGGCCGCCACGGGATCACGAATGTTTCAACTACGCGTTCATCGATATCCTCAAGCAACTCCCTGAATTGGAACACTTGCAGCTATTGGACTGCGAGGGAATACTCTCGGCGCACTCAGATCTCCGCGACTGCATCATTGCTGCGAAGAACATCGCATATCTCGCCTTTGAAGGCATGGGCCCCATAGCACTTGATGTGCTATACAGGATGGCCTGCAGGCCGAGGAGAGTCTCCCTCAGCTGGTCATGGGCTCGCCGCCGTGACGTTGATCAAGACATGTTTCTGCGCATCAGCGAAGCACCTGTCCTTGACGAGGCCAGGGACTTAGCGTTCTCTAGCTTCGATCTACGCTCTCGTTGGATCGATTATTACGACGAGGAAGAGGGGGAGATAGGTAGTGATCCAATAGTCGAGCTGCGACCACGATCGCGCCCGCACCTCAAGACACTGACCCTCGCGGCATGCTTCTCACAGCCTTTCCTCGCCATGTTCCCCGAAATCCGAGAGCTGTGCATGGAGCCTGACATCCCAAACCGGCGGATCCAGGTTCCAAAACCCCCGCATCTAGACATATTATCAACCAAGGCAAGCTACGTCGAGAATGTTCCCTTCGCGTCGTGCCGTGTCCTAGACTTGACAGTGTCACGCGGCACTGACACCGATGAATATAGCCTCTTCTCAGACGCCTTCACGACGAAGTTAGCCAATGCCGTTGTCCTTCAGCTCCACACAGAGTCGGAGGGGTTTGGAACCAGGCAAGGTACTCACATCGTCTGTGCAATGGCCGCATCAGGCTCGAGAGTGAGGTCCTTGGTCCTCACATTTACATGGCCTCATGTCGTGCGCGAATGGATGGTAAGTGCTCCTTTCCATAACGGCCTCAGTGATGTACAATCTCATCTTTGTTTTTCTCCGTGAACCAGAAGTACCTTTCCCCTTCTCTAGCCTCCACCACTATCTTGTGCATCAAAGTCGTGCACGACGCCCCCAAAGCCACCGATCCGGAAGGAATATGGAACGATGTACTCACACAACTCGAAACGGCACATCTCTCCGCAATACCTTCGCTGCGATTCTACTGCACGCATCAAAGACCGACCTCAGATCAATCATCAGTGCTGACCTGGGGGCGGGTAGACGGGCACGGTGAGCATCGCACGATCAAGCCCATCTCCAACGTTACGGGGGAGGCGATCAGTAGATACCTCGAGTCCCCGGAGTTTTGTCAGACGCTCAAATTTGATGGTACGTCTCAAGTTCGGGCAGAGCCTCCTGTCTCCTGCTCACGTTGAACTATAGAGGAGGCTGCTAAACGATATGCGTAGTCGTCATTTACCGGGAGGAGGACCTCGTAATGTTATGTGTGCCTGCCGCCGCTGCCTTGGTTGTGATCGATACAGCCGTGCTACTTGGTATCGGGCTTGGGGGTAAGACGGACTGCGAAGTAGGCAATAGAAGAAGTGCACAGCTCAAGACAGTGCCATCCGACATACGTCCTGCATTTATTGTGACGGGTCATTCTCGACGCCGGAGGATAACCAGCACGACTAAGCCCGCCCAGCCGCGCTCTGCGAATCATACAGAACGCTTCTCCATGTTCAGCAGAGTAGAGCACCCAACCCAAACACTGTCTCCGGATGCGTTTGTAAGGTCGGTGCCCACGTTCTTTAGGGCGCCGCGCGACTCCGCCCAACCCGTTTTGACCCATCTGTATCCTACCGTCCGTCGCCATATTTATGACCATCTCCCGGCGTACGCCGAGTGTACACCGTCCGCAGGCAAGGCAACATGCACGCATCATCGTACAAGGGCAATGAACTCCCTGGATACAATGACGAAACCAAGGCAGCAACATATAGTGCAGGGAATACGGACTTTCGTTTAGCCTTTGCCCGTCGAGCCTCCATTGGCTGTGCGGTCTCCGCTGGGATGGGATACAGTGAACGACCGAGTCCCGGGCTCTTCATGTTGCACGAACGACCGCACACATGATCTTGTTGCCCTTCCCACGCCCCTTCATCCCCGCTGCCACCTAGTCCGCCATCCACAACCCACACGCGCACACCAACAAACGCACCTTTTCTCGCATTCTACTCCACGATACCGTAACCACGCCTCCCCACACTTCGCGCACACCTTCGTCGCCGACGGGGCGCAACGCCGTGACCCCGTGGGGATCGCACATCGGAGGATGCGCGGTGCTTTTTTGTACTCCCATTGCCGTCCGCAAGGACGGGGCCCTGTGTATACGAGGCTCGAGCGAGGGGCATGTAAGTACGAGGGATGACTGACGAGATCAGCGGGGTATGTGTGCAGAGCCTGCATGGACGAGACTCTCCGACGCGGCGTGGACAGGTTGGAGCACGACGTGTTGTTGTTCCTCCCGCGCGACCGTGGCGAGCGCGGGGGCGGGGGCGTCCCAGAGACCAATGCCATGTGATGGGCGTACGGCGACCGGGTAGACGCCTGACGCGCGCTGGGTCCGCAACCGAGTTGAAGAGAAACGAGCGTGCGGCATGCCCTGCGTCATATTCGTGTGGGACGGCTCGGACATTGTGGTGGCATGGAGGGACTGGATGAGGGGGATATGGATCGATGAAGTCGAAACGTAGCCCACCAATAGCTACTTAGTAAGATGGCTCTTTTGTGTATTGCTGCAGCGCAGTGTCCACGCTTTTTCTTGAGGGCGAGCCGCGTAAGTAGGGTCCCGCAACAGAGCAAATAGATACCGACAGGATGCCCCAAGAGTGGGCGAGCCAGTAGATCTAGGGCTGGACGCGAAGATAATCAAGACATGTTGCACCCACAGATAGAGCTTGTCTAAAGCGAGCTAGCGCACCAGAAGTAGCTGTACATTGACCTGTTACCACCGCGGCACCAGAGGTAAGGCCAAGCGGGCACGAGCCCGGGTACACGTTTGGGCAAGGGTGAGTAGCAGCCCGCGTCGATCCGCTCTCTGCCGCGGGAACACTTCGGCGCACGTCGCGCTTCCCAAAGCACGCCCTGTCTTTGTCACGTCGATTCATGATCGTCGACGACCCGTTGAGGAGCCGCGATGGCCAACGTCGCGGCCAAGTCCCGAAGAGCGAGTGCCGCGATCGCTCAGCCCGTTGTGCATGCGCACGTAACGGCGGGCAAACCCGCTTACGGAAGGGGATCTTCATTCGGCGAAAGGAGATACCGCAGAGCTTCCAACGACGCGGGGCCTTTGCGAAGGCAGGAGGGCCGTTTCATGCAGGGCATGCACGAGATGGGTTCTAGCCCGGGGAGACCAAGGGGTGCGACCCGCCGGCGGAAGTCGACCGAGGAGGGGGAAGACCCGTAGGTCCGAGTGTCGATGTCCGTGATCGTGAACAGACTCTGCGTAGTGCACATCCGTCAGGCTCCGAAGTACACAACGAGGGGATGTGCCCACTGCTCAGCAGAGGGCTTTGGAATGAGTTGCGGCGGCGCTCAGGGCAGCGGTGCATGCTCGAGGACCTGCATTAGCAAGCGGCGGCGGCTTCTTCGAACGGTCACTGGCAGTGCGAGAGGTAGGGTTGGGTGAGAGAGGCTGGCATGATCCATCGCGCATCGATGGGGAGGCTTCTTTGCGACCTGGATCCGTACACGCTTGCCTGCCTTCAATGGGAACGTCACTGAGTGACTGAATGCCGCGTCAACGCGTCAATTCGTGATTAATGAATGGGTCGATCCCGCGCCCCCTGGGGCCCCGCGGGGCTCTTCGGAGCTTGAACGAGCTTGTTTTGAGGACGCTTCTCCCATTCAGTCAGGTATGAAGTCTGCATGAACGCACGGCTACGTACGTGCACGACCGTGGCTGAAACTCGCCGTCGCGCGAGGCCCTGAGACGTATGAACGGCTTCGAAAACGGATCCATGGGCGGTATCCGACTCCGACGTCCAGCTGGCTGCCTGAAGCGTTGGAGCCCAGAGACTTGTGCCTGCGCCAAGACGATCATCGAGCGCGAATGGGAGTTCAACGTTCATTGTTGGCACTGCGTCCGAGAGGGTGCTATGTGCAATCAATCATGACAGCGAAGGGGGCTCCGGTCACCACTCAGCTATTTCCCTGCTTCCCGCATGCGCTTGGCTGAGGATTCCTGGAAGCCCACGAGGAGGAAAGGGTGACATCCACTGCGAAGCTGTCTACCTTGCACGCTAATCCCCACAATGCCAAGACGCGCGGTCGACTCCGCGTCCGAACAGCAGCGCGCGGCTCGCCTTCGCGGAACTTTGCACGCACGCCACGCCACGTCAACGCGGGCGCGCATACATACAGGGCCTTGCCCAGCGAACAAGGCCCGCCCGAGCGCAGACCATGCGAGCCAGCGTGCGCCCGCCGAATCAGGTCGAGTACGTACGCCGGGCGTTGTGCGGTCGCGAGTGCATGGCGCCGCCCGGCCAATTTGACCTGCCATCGCGAAGTCTACGGAGAAGGAACTTCCACAGGTCCATTGGACAACGCAGGTGAGGCGTGCTCGGGTGGCTTCGCAGGGCGCGGCGTCGTGCGGGGCCGGGTACCAGGACGAGGGCGCCGTGCGCGGGTGCTCGCACGACCTACCGGATGCCGTTTAGAGAGCTCCTTCAGGAATTAGGAACGGCGACTCCAGCGCGACACGAGGCGCGCGGGCAGCGTACGTTCGCGGAGCATGCCTGTGCAGCGGCGGCTCAGTAAGCCGGGGGACTCGGGACCTCTGAGCCAGCGTCCTCTTGTCCTGTGGTCGTCGAAGTAGTATGTGCATCGAGCTCGAGAGAGCAACGACTCCGAACTCACCAAATGCACGGCAAACTCCCGATGCACGTGCACTTCCCTCATCCCAATAATCGCGCGCCTGCTGAGTGCTTCACGAGGCACGACGCACAGCAGAGGCCACGGCCCACGCAGCAGGTGTGAACGCCCCGATCCCACGCGCCCTCCGAGCGTGTGCCCGCACAGCCCTCGACTCAGGCGTCAAGCCTTCTGCACGGGGCCTCCGCGAACACGGCAGGTTGATAGAGTGCGAGCCGTCTCGCTGGATCCTGGCTGCAGAGTCAGGATTCAGACCTTAGATCTGAGGCGGCCGCTAGTACGTAGCGGCCGGGATGGATACCATATCGATCTGCGTGGGACGGGGACGCGCTGGCTGACGCGACGTCTCAGCCTGAGCGCGTTTTTTGCCAGCAGCCAGCCCCCGCGTTCAAGGTCGGGCGGGGCGCTTCGGGTTGCTGAGCGCGACGCTCGTACGCGTACCAATGGCAGATAATGCGACAGCGGCAGCGGGCCGGGTCGCTGTCGGCCCCGGCCCACTGGGGTTGCAGTTTCACCCAGATCGCAGACCACAGTAGCCGCACACGCCGGCCACGCAGACCGCTTGGCGGGCTCCGTGCTACACAGCGAGGGCGCACACCTCCGCGGCGCACTTGTCTGTCTGCAGGACAGTCATGCGTTCACGTTGCATGTTCAGACGGTGTATAAGGAATGAAAATAGTTTTGGATATGGTAAGAAAAGACAGTACCGCACACCTGGCAAGAATTATAGACGGGGTGAGAATAGGAAGGTCAACGAGGGGCGTGCGCGGCACGGCGGGATAAAGATACAGCAAGTGCGTGTGAGGATGCGGGGGAGGCGGGGGATCGTCGTGATGGTGGATATGGATAATGAGCTGCGGGTCGCGATGCCCGACGCGTAAAAGGAATAATAAGTTATCAATGTGGTAGTGGAGACATGTCGGGACACTTGTGTGTGTGTTGAGAATAATGTAGTATGCATGGGGGTCTGGCGGTCGCGAGTTCGTGAGTGCGCAGGCGCAGCATGGTATCGGATATTCGTGTCATAGCGTGGTACAAGGTCGTTTTGCGTTCTTCTTCGGGGCCTCCGCGAGAGGCCACGGCCCGTGCTCCTCCCATCCCCTTCTCCCAACGACGTGCAGCAGCGCGTGTGCTAAAAGCCACCTAAACACCCGAGGTCGTCCGCCAAGGAGCACCCGCTGAGGCGGCTGCTCTCCGACAGCGCCTTGTAGCGCGCACTCATCTCGGACGGCGCCGCGCCACTTCTTGCGCGGGTGTGCCGCTTGCGCTCGCGCGTCGGGCTCCCCTCGCTGCTCGCGGTGCGCGCATGGCGGCCGGAGCGCGCGTCCGTTTCTGGCGGGTGCGCGTTGCCGGCGCCGTACGCGCGGGGCGGCGACGGCGGGTGGGGGAGGAACGCGAGGGCCTCGGACTGGGAGAGGTGCATGGACGCGAAGCCGATGGCGAGGGCGTCCGCGCCGGCCTTGCCGCTGCGCGGGTGGGCACCTAGCAGACCAAGCCAAGTACGGTTAGTGCGATCCGCAGGGGGCGGAGCGAAGGCGTACCGGCGACGATGAGCTCGGTGGGCGGGCTCGTGAACCCATCCGACTCGTCCGACTCGGAGGAGAGGTCGGGCACGAGGGCGGGGACCGGGAGGTGGGGGCTCGCGCGGGGCGTCGGGTCGTCGTCCTCCTCGACGGGAAGCGCCGAGGTCGCGCGAGGGTGGAGGTGTCGGCCGGAGCGACTGGGGCTGCGCACCCTGCTGGACGATGCGCGGGGCGGCGAGCGCGGGGCGGGGTCGTCGAGGTTGTAGGTGCGGCCGGGGCAGCCGCGGGCGGGGAGGGCGCAGAAGTTGTGCTGGACGACGATGGGGGAGCGGTCGTATTGGGCGGGGGAGTGGGCGGAGAAGGTCTTGGAGAGGGCGGGGCGGGCGGGGAAGCGGACGACGGGCTGGAGGATGCCGCGGTCGATGGCCAGGAGCTCGGTGGGCTCGTCGCGTTCGCGGGGGACGGAGGGCACGTCGGGGACGGTCGAGGGGCGTTTGAGGATAGGGCGGGGGCAGGGGCTGAAGGTGGGACCCATGGTTGAAGGTGGGTGGAGAGGACGTGCGGTTGGGTATGGAGTGGCCCGCGAAGGCTGGAGACGGAGAGGATGGAGGTGTTAGCAGCGGGAGGACATGCTGGCTGCGATGGCGATATATGATAGACGGTTAGGCGAGAGGGCGGTCAGAGCCACACGCAAATTCTCAGTCCCCATCTCCGCTGACGTAAGCACCCGATCCGCCTTCGCAGCGCGTCTCCAGCCGCGGGGTTGCCCGAGCGCCGGCGTGCCTGCCTTCTCCGGCGTCGCTTCCTGCCTGTTTCCCTCGCACGGCACGCTGCCCGCGGCCACGTTCTCTCCCCCGCCCCCACCGCCCGCCCGTGCGCCGCCTCGTTCTCAGCGCCCTCCCACCCGCCACACACGCCTCCACCGGCACCACCAAGCATGCCATCTGCGACGGACGACGGCCCGCCGACGCTAGCACCTTCTATTGTCGGACCTTGCGCGGGTGGCGCGTACATCGGTCCTCTCCTCCGGTGCCCTTGTTCTCTCCCGCAAAGTCACCTGCCTCCGCTCGCCCCCCAGCTGCCTTTCCTAGCAATGTCTCCCTCAGCAGTTCCGTCCCCCTAGCTCGATCCCTTCTCGCGCTAGATCCCCCGCAACCTCATCGCCTTCGATTCCCACTCACACTTATCTCTGGCGTTATCCATCCTCTTCCGTTATCCGTGCCCCTGCATGTCCCGAGCTTGCTTTCAACGGGATTACGACGTGTTCAGCTTTCCTCTTCCCTTTGCCAGCAGTGGCACCCCCGCGCACCCCCGTCTCCCTCGGCCGAACGCCATACAAGCGTCCGTGTCCTCATACCCGGACGTCATTTCCCGATGCGTCCGAATGGCCTGTCCTACAGTTGATTCTACCACCCCAATTTGTCTGCAATGAGGCCCAGCACGCGCTTTGCCAGTTAATCTTCCTCCTGCCAGTGCCAGCACGCCCTCCTCCACATAGCACAGCCGGGTCATCTTCGCTGTTTCGGCAAGTTCTCACACCGGCCGCGGTCGCTTGTAAGGCCGTCATGTCCGTCGTTAACCTAACCATATCTACCCTGTGCTCACACCCATTTGCAGCTGCTGCCCAACTTCATGGGCGTTACAGTGCGTCGCAAGGTTTGATCTTGATCCTGGAGTATTGTCGGGACCTGACATAGCGCCTCATGCCCTCTTGGTATTCCTGTTTGCGGCCTATGCTCATGCAAGCCATAGTATGTGTCCAAACGATCGCTCAGTCAGTGCGATGAGTCTCCACACAATTGCGGGTCCAAGATGACGGCAGTCTGCATTATGGTTTCGCTTACTTGTTGTTTATTTTTTTTGTCTCGAAGGTCGCACTTATGTCGTCGCGCTCCAAGATGGGCAACCCACACAATTGCGCCGACGGCCCGGACGGGCCCGCCCCGTCGCCTGCGCTTTCACCGCGAACTGCGCGGCGATCCTTCTGAATGAATCAATGAACGGCCTGAGAAGCGAAGGTCCGGAGCTCAAGCTCACGGGCGCGCGCCTCCCGTCTCTCCGGCTGCACGCTGAGCTCCGAGTCTGCTGGTATCCAGCAATGTCCCGTGTCTATTATTGCTCACCCCCACTGACGAACCGTGATAGACAATGCTGCGCTTCTCCGCGCTGTCAGGCAACTCAAATCCTGCTGGTGACCCAGGATCTGACGTCCACCGACTTCGACTCCAGACGACGTCAAGTGTGGCCCCCGCGCGCGCATCCTACTGGTCCTGGCCGTAGTACCTTGTAGCCTGGCAGCCCCCGCCTCAACCCGGTGCCGTAACCCTACTGGTCTGCTGCCCGCTCTTCCCGCGATACGATCGACGTACCTTCCGCATATGAAGCACCCCGAGAACCTCGCCCTCGCTGCCTGTAGAGGCCATCCCCGCGCCGCCATGCCACCCGCAAGTTGCATTCAGTCTGCTGTGGCCATGTCGCGTGCTGGCGAGCTCCGCCCTATCGTCTGCGCCGCGTCGCTAATCCCCGCGCGACGGGTACTGCCTCCGCGCTGCCAGGAGTTGCCTTCCCGGGCGATTGTGAACGACGCGCGCGCGAGCTTGCCTGGGATGGGTTTAGGCGTTGACGAGGGCACTCAGGGTCCTCGCGATCTGGATAGGATACCTCCCTGACTGGAGCTGAAGCTTCCCTGGACAAACCGGGTTCGCAGTAGCCCCCGCCGGCCACGGAGTTCGCATCCCAGATTCAGGCCTGCTCGCCTTCGCCTCCGGAAGCAACCGCCTCCCATCGCCGCACCCAATCAAGCCACCATCCCCGTCTGCGCCGTGTTCTCCCTTGGCACGCACGCCGTTGAAAAGTCCCTCGCCCTTGTACCCTCGAACTCTGTGACCGGCACCACTAGGCTGAGTGCCGCGACAGCATCGGGGCAAGAGGGATCTCCGGCGAGTTGCTCTTCGTCGCATACTGCCTCCGCTGCGAGCAGTCGCCTTTGGTGGCGCCGACGGATCCGGACGCTGCTCGACCGGGATTGGCCCGCATGGGTGGAAGCCGACATGAACATACTATTTGATGATGGGACACACTGCAAGACCCGCGCGTCCCGTCCAACTCACGCGCGTACGCGCCAAAGCCAGTTCGAGCACGGCCCAGCTGGATGGAAACTCAATGCATACACAGACAAGATCTTTGAGCAGGACCGGCTGTTCAGTGTCCCCTCCGTCGGAAGCCCTGGTCGTCCGTCTGCCCAGCCATCCTCTGTACCCTCAACTTTCGCTTCCGCCTTGGCGCCCCCCGCACCGGTAACTCTCCTCCTTCCAACAGACCCTGCAAATTTGTGATTGGCACTGAGCAGGCCACCCCGGTACAGGAACAACATCGGGAGAAGACGCACGCACCCGCGAGTCGCGCCAGCCAATCGCCGCCGTCCCCCCAGCCGCAGGCGTGGCACCCTGCGACGCGTGGCGGTTGACTCAGTCGTCTTCTTCTGTGCACAAAACATCGCTTAGACGGGCACTGGGGCTGGGCTGCACTACGGGCAGATCGTCGCTGCCGCTCTGGGCCGGGCACGGGGGCGCGAAGCGTCGCTGGGTGGGTTCTAGCCGTCTATCATGATTCAACAGACTTTCCGCTGGCACGGGAGGGTTGACCAAGATGACTGGAATCCGTGGCTATCTTCGCATCGGCCTGGTCAGCGTCCCGATCGACGGCCGGCTTGTCTAATTTGCTTACTGCGCTGCGAGCACCCTTGGAGGCTCCACTCTGTCCCGCGCGACGGTAAACTCTGCGATGCTGCTATGTTCGGACGCGCTCCTCGGCCGTGCCTTTTTCGCTCTTCCAATCTGTGAGACATGTACTGGGAAGCGAAGGCGCATCTAGGTACCTAGCTCGAGGCTATTTGGCACGCTTGGCGCTGCGAGACTGGTGAGGGTCCTCCCAGGTGTGTCCAGGACTTGCCCCACTGCCCACGCCATTGGCTGTCCAAGGGGAAACTCTACTACGGAACTCATACTCAACATGGCGGCATCGATACTCAACACGCACGCTTGGCGTAGAGGCGACTGTGCACTACCGGCGACCATCGCTCCCTGTGTAGTCGCAATGGACCTGAAGCCTGGTTGTGACCCAATGCACGCCCAAGTGGAGCGTCGCAATTGGGTACTCGCCTTCGCGTAGAAGACGGTTTCTCGTCTCGCCGTGTCCTACCTGGTAACCTCTGTGTCGCTGTGCTGCATTGTGTGTGCACTCCGTTCTCGTGCATGGCTTCGACTCTGACAGCGGCGTGGCCCAGGCATCTCCAGCGTGGCTATAAGACTGCTGTTCACGGCTGTTAAAATCTGCGAGGAACTCTTCGCGCAGATTGACTCGACCTGCAAGTCGCTAATTGGCCTCAGACACGCTCTCGACGACGCGGTGATATGCGGCTTTGCAATGACCACCCAGCGCCCGTCTATCTGAACGCTCGCTCTGTTCTGCCGTCAACAGAATCTCCAAGGTTCTACATACGTATCTGATATGGTATCAAACTTCACCTGCACGGCCTATCGCTCACGTACTGCTGTCAACGCCATCCCGAACTTTCCGGTCTATCACAGCCCCGACATCTCTCGCGTCGTGCCACTCGGATGCGGTCTGGTGCAATTAGATCGTGCGGAGTTGCATTCGACCTCTGACAAGCTTCGGGGTCGAGGCCAGCTCATGCGAGGGCCTTGAGGCCATGCTCATGCCACCCCCAAAGGGGCAGGTCGGTTTCCTAACTCTGCCACCGCCTCGCCGCGTGCTGCATTGTATCTGCACCGCTGATAATCAATGCAACCGGCCGCCCTAGACTGGCGGCATGACGCAATGCCCCTGCTCGCCACATGCGGGAACGCGTTTAGCTGTGGCACGGCCCGCGGACGCCACCCTACGCCACCTGCCTCGCTGCAGACGTCTGACCACAGACCGTGGCTAGCCGCGCGCGCAGGCGCCTGGCATGACTGATCCCCTCTCGACGGAGCCATCTGGCGAAATTCAACCAATGTGGTGCGTCGGCCAATCTCCCTCGTTGTCGCCATGCGGCCGCCGTGTGGTTCAATCTGACAGGGCTGGCGGTGTTCTCTCCGTTCTGATGCCGGTCGCCCCTCGGACTGTTAAGTTGTGTTCGATAATGCATTTGCGTGGGTAAGTTTAGCGTTCTGTGTCTGTCCCTGCCACGGCATGACGACCAACGTTGTTGACAGTGTCTCTTCCCCTCTATATTCCTTGCTCGCTCGCTCGGGTTCTCATCTTCCTTACTCATCGTAACGGCAGGCTCATCAATGCAAACACGAAGAGGAAGCCGTCCAGTCTTATCTCCACCTGTACACATCACCTTGGCGGCACGTCTTTGACCACGGAACAGGCAAACATGAACGCACGAAGCGCGGACGAGCGCGCGATACGATCTCATAAAAGGAATCGTAAGCCTGCGCTACGCCTGCCCGTCCGTGCTTCTCGCTCCATGCGGACGGGGCGGCCCTGTGATTGGGGAGCGACTTCCGAGATTGCGCGATCGCCCGCCTTGTCTGGCGGTTCTTGCGGTCGGCTACATACCCACTAGTACTAAACTGCCCGCGGTGATCACAGGACGCTAGAATCTGGTGCGTTGCCCATCCCGCATGGTGCGGTCCTCTACTGTACTGGGTCCACTGAGCAGTCTCTTCACCGCTTTGCCCGACAGCAGCTGCCCCGCGATTGGATTAGGTGCGCTGGAACGCTCGAGAGCTTTCGACGTAGGTGTTTCTACCGACAGAAGTGCTAAATGGGCATATCGCACTTTCCAGGGGCACTGGTGCAGAAGATGGCCATGAGGGACACTCGAGATTGCACGTCAGCTGAGTGGTCTTGTCCTTCACACCGGCAACAAATGCGCTATTCCTAGCCTGGGCAGCTATCTGCACTCACCGCGTCTCCTTCGTGTTCTCAGGTATGAACAACGGTGGGTCTGTTGGCCTGGCATGAATGCGGAATGAATGACGTTCGAAGAGAAGCCGGGGACGTGCGCGCTGTATTAGATGGGTGCGTGGATATGTTGATTTCAGGTTATAGCTTCTCTATTGACTATGACGCAGTTGCCGCCGGCGGTGAGATCGCGGACCCCATCGCGTCATGCCCACGAGCGGACGGTCTCTCCTCACTCTGTTCTACTTCAAGACTAGTCCCCTTCCACGAAGGCCGCGATCAACGTAAAGATCAATGTTGCTCAAGGTCCGTGAACAATGACTATGCAGCTGACTGACACCGCGTAGGATGGTACAGCGACCGGCGCGACGACACACGGTGACGCCAGGAAGGAGGGTACATTTATAGACGCTGCCTGCGTCCTCGAGGCACCCCCGTCCCCTGAAATACTCGCGTGACGTTGTGGAGCCGTAATGCACACGCGAGATCAGATTCGCGCCGTGCCCGGAAGATCCCCTCCGATGCGCGTCTGGTAGCCCATTCATCTTCACCCCGATGGCGGTTGGGAAGGATATACGTAAGTACGTCATGGATGCTCGCGCTTCGCCTCTCATGCACTTACTAAAGCCTTGACACAGGGGCTCGCTCGCGTCGCCGTAGACACTACCGGGCTCTACCGCAAGACCAAGACCTTCCTCATTTCACTGTTCGAGGCGAGAATGCACCCCCACCTGTCTGCGCTGGGGATGCGGTGAGAGTGATGATTGTCTGCAGGCAGGCAGATTATCAGGTGCCACGCTCCATTCTTCATGACGTTCTGGAGGGCTTCGTGGTAAGCTTTTAGTATGCTCGCTCCGTGACGGCTCAACGGCGTTCAACCGCGCCGCGGACGGCTTCCTCGTATTGACGCAGCCTTCCGCAGCGCTCCCAGGTAAGCGGCCACAGAGAAATCCGCTCATTCCGATTTGCTCTGCGCAGGACGCCGCCGGGACCGTTCTATTGCCCGTAGGCTGAGCTTGCTAGAATTTGGCTCAAATTCCGGTCCGTTATGCGTCATACTGCGCCTCGGTCTCTCAACGCGCGATCCCATGATGCCGGGTTATTTTAACGTTGTCGTACTTGCAGCATCGACCATGCGCATGACGTCCCGAGGACTGAACAGAACCCGGGGCTAGAAGGTAAGCGCCTTAATCCTACTTGCCCGCAGCTATCGAGGAGTGGAACACACCAAAGTCCCCCCGAGTGGAATGCTACACGTCGCTGCGTTTTTTTGCCTGTGGCTTTTGTGCATGCTAGATTCTCGAAGTTGGAGGAGCGTTCAGCAACACTGTACGTACCACATAATTTGGGAATTTCACGACTTATTCGGGCGCCATGCTGACGCCGAGGTCGTCTGTAGCCAATTGCACAAGCTCATCCTCGATGACCGTCTAGGCCTATGCCTCGCGGCCTTTCAAACTAGCATTCCAACTAGCACAAACATTCACTCCCCCCTAGCACCTATCGTGCGTAGGGAAGTGCTGTTCCGTTTCATCTAACACGTTCGTCCGAGTCTGTTGTGGTTTCGACGCCTCGTCATTGTGTACCGACAACAACAAGAATCCAGGACCACTAAGACCCAACATGCGTGCGTTGGACACCACTTTCTTTCCGTAGGTGACATACGTTGTGACTCGTTTACGAGGGTGGAAAGCTGTGTGGGTGGAACGTGATCACAAGTTTGCCATGCGCACTGTGAGCCTCAGTGAGTTCGTTGCTGGATTTTTGTGCCTCAACAACTAACATGAGGATCAGGGCAAGCGATGGTGCAGAGGCCATAAGTGAGTCTCCCTAGAATGTCGCCGAATCTGGGCCGTGCGTGTTGCAGATACTCTGCCTTCCTGCACATGCGTCGCGTTTGCTGCAATCGCCATACCGGAAGGAGTTTGCACGACTTCTTGGTAGGTCGTACCACCATCCGCGAATCGGCACCCTCGTCCTGCCAGCCAGTTCCGCACAATGCGTCGCCCTGCGAAATCACCCGAGCATACCTCCTCCCGTCATGGAAGTCGGGCAGACGTTATTACTATCCAGTGGTATCCATGTAAGGCAGGTCAGAAACTGCTATGGCTCGCACCGGACCGTACCACACCCGCGTACATACTCGGCACACTGATTCAGTGCGTCCATGTTAATTTTGAGGACTGGCAGCCTGTGCTTTGACTGGCCCCCTTCGCTCTTTCGGACCATGTGTGTATATTCGCGTTGATGTGGTTGCCGTGCGCACAAGGTTCAGCGAAGGCCCCGGATCCGCTGTTCCGTGGACCGAAGCTATCCTCACGTCTTGGCAATGGCGGCGTACAATGAGCTCGTCTTTTGGTATTTTGTTCCTCTGTCTGTCTCATTGAGGCTTCCTAGGAGTACTGGGCCAAATTCATGCAGGTACGCGGCAACTGTTCGGTATCATGTTGAAGTCCTACGCTAACGAACCCATAGCGTTGAATAGGCCCAAACGCCTGTTCCTTCCCCATATTGGAGAGCGATTGGAGAGGCTTCCAAGTTCCCATCTACATCGTTACAGTTTTCTTGGCTCAGGAACGAGCTACGTTGACATACGGGGCTCGGACGCTTCAGGAAACCGTTTGGACGCCAAGATCCACCGCCCGTGGATCCTTCCTCGAAGCATCGGGGCCAAGTGCACCGACCAGTTGTCGCCGCGATCGTGCGTGTACGTACATAGCCTATGTGCTTGCGCGCACCTCACACTGGAGCGCGAGGTGTCCTCAAACAAGCTCGCTCCGAACAGCTGCGTGACCAATGGCCATATCGCACTTTCGTTGATCACCACTCCTAGCATTGTCGGTGTGGCGCGGAACTCAGTGATGTGCTCGTATAAGGCAAATGTACACGTATTACGCTCTGGGTGCTGGCTGGGCAGATTATCCTCGTCGACGGCGGCACGTCGAGTCGGCCGCAAAAGGCGATGGCGATTTCTTGGTCACCTCTTAGGCTTTTATGCGCCTGTCTACGAGCGCGTCCGCGCATCTGGGCTGGTGATAACTTGGTGAGTATTGTGGATGCTCGGAGTTATGGGAATCCTGATGCGTAGCTTCGCGGGCAGGTGCACGTATACAAGAGTATTCTGTCAGACTGTGACCCGCTCCCGCTCACACTCGACAGGTGAACCTTTATCTCCTGAATACGAAGACGAGCGGAACTTTTATCATTCGAGTACGAATGTCAAGCCGCGTGAATGAGATACAGTGGCCGCCCCGCCGGAGGAACAAATCATACTCAACGAGGGCCTTAGAGTATATGTTGGTGCGTTCAGAGGATTTCTGCCACATTGGTATATATCCATGAACAGCGCCCATTTGGAGGTGTTGCACCTATTGGATATGATGAACTTGCGCAGGCCTCCAGACCATGATTACACTGTCTCAAACGCACAACTACGTCGACTGTGTTTCACAGTCGTTTCTAGTGTGCGTGTACTTTTTCTCCAGCTGTCTATCTGTTGAATATCCTTGCTGTCTTCGACTCGTTCCCGTAGTACCATGCTCTCCAATACTGTTCGCCCTAGATCTACGCTACTCATGTACGCCTCCACCCGCTTTCAATACAATATGTTGTATTTCTCGCAGCATTTACCGAAGGTCCCTCCCAGTACAATGTAGTGATTGCAGTTAGGTTCTGCCACGCACTCGCAGCCAGTGGCAAGACCGTCCCTCCCCTCTCTCAAAAGGTCTTCTTTAGGTCTGCCTACGGGAGACTAGGGAAGCCTAGTAGCGGAACTGACCTGCGGCGTAACACCATGATGACGTGCGCCACTGGCAGTCCAGTCCGAAACAGTGATCTAGACTGAGAGGCGGCAGCATGCGCTTGCACGGATGTCCACTGCTTCCATCCGATGTAGCGAGCACTCCACAGTGTACCGCAAGTACGTAGCCGCTGCTCCTCCAGCAATGAGGTCGAGACCCCACCCCAATGGCAGCCAAGTCCTTGAAGCCTGAGTTGTGGAGCGAGCGATGGAGTAGACGCCCGATATGTCCTACGCCGTATGCACGATGTCGCCGTCGCCGTCGCCCAAATGCGTATAAAATCATCTTTCAAACAACAACGTCGGTTTCTTGATGATAGACACCGTGGCTGTAGCGGAGTACAAGGAAGGGAAGCTGTGCGCTGCGAGCCTGAGCAACGCAGTCAAACTGGGTGATAAACCCATATTAGGAAATTGATGCGATGTCGGATAACTTACCGCGGATATTGTCCTCGGGAAACGCGGAAGGACGGGAGGCATCGACCACCACCGCGACGGCGACGACGACGGCAAAGAAGGCGACCTGGCTACTCCTATCTTGCGCGGCATATAAGAGGGCCTCGCGCTCGCCCTACAACTCACCTAATATTGCATCCGAACGAAGCTGAAACCTCTCCATGGTCTCCGCCGTTCTCACCATCCCCTCGTCCGACGACCAGCGCAGGCCCAGCGTCGTCTCGACAGCTCCATCTTCTTACTTGGCTGCACCCCAGCCATCTACCTCTCGCTCGTCTTCTACCCACACTCTCGGTCTTACCACCCCGCGTGATGCGGACCCTGTGAATTCTCTGCACGCTCTCGCGCTGGCGTCGACGCAAGAAGTGCACATCGTCAAGCTCACCAACGACACTGTCTCCCTCGAGCCCGCATCGGCTATGGAAAAGAGCAATGTACTACACAAAGTTGGTTCTTCTTCCCACCAGGCTTCGGCCAGCACCGACTCGACGGTTGGGCCTCCTCCGCCCTCTCCCCCTTCCAGCACCGAGGACGGTGACGACGCCATGCCGCCTGCTGTCGCAGCGACCAAATCCGAGCCCGTGCCATCCCGCCCAATAACGTTCGACGACTTGCCCCGACAGTCCTCGAGCGCCCGTAACTCGCCGAACATGCCTTTCGCTCGTCCGCAGGCACGGTCGTCCTCGGACACCAAAGGATCGCTGAGCATCACCACCCCGCAGGGGACGCCTTTTCCAGCCGCCTCACCACCTTCGCCGACCTACGCTCACATGTCGGCCGATGGCTTCCTGCAAGCCCCACCATTAACGCCGTTAACGCACAAGCGGAGGAATACGACCGGTTCCAACTCGACGTCGTCCGTGAGCACAGCCGTGCCGACACGCACGAAGACGATACATACTCCTCACCCTGCCCACGCGTACTCGCGGTCCTTCTCGCAGTCGCATTTGTACGATGCGGAGGACATTGTAGCGGAGGGCCTCGAGTCGGAGATGCAGCAGCAGGCGGAGCAGATCCGGCGGGAACGGCAGTCGAAGAGACAGGCGGAGAAGACGAAGTCGCATCCGCAGACGGAGGGCGTGCTCACGCGGACAATGTCCATCGTGCGTGGGCCGTCGAGCAGGGGCGACGACGCACCGCTGGTCGGGAACCTGATCGGCGAAGAGCATGTGAATTACGTGCTCATGTACAACATGTTGACGGGCATTCGGACGTCTGTGTCGCGGTGTCAGGCGAAGATACGGCGGCCATTGGCCCAAGACGACTATGATGCCGCGAACAAGTATTCCTTTGACATGTGAGTGGCTACGCGGATCATTGTGCCCACCCCGCGTGCTCATTGGGTCATAGCGTTGGGAACGAGTTGACGCCATCCGCGAAGTACGATTTCAAGTTCAAGGACTACGCGCCCTGGGTGTTCCGGGAACTCCGGGAAGACTTCTTCCTCCTCGACCCGGCAGACTACCTCGTCAGTCTGACGTCGAAGTACATCCTCTCCGAGTTGGGCTCGCCCGGCAAATCGGGATCGTTCTTCTACTTCTCTCGAGATTACCGCTTCATCATCAAGACGATCCATCACAACGAGCACAAGTTCCTCCGGCGAATCCTCCCCTTGTACTATGACCATGTCAAGACGAACCCGCATACGTTGCTCAGCCGATTTTATGGATTGCACCGCGTTAAGCTCCCGCACGGACACAAGATCCACTTCGTCATCATGAACAACCTCTTCCCTCCCCATCGGGACATCCACGAGACTTATGACCTGAAGGGATCGACGGTTGGGCGGGAGTACCCTGAAGAACGTGCACGCGAGAACCCACGCGCGACGCTGAAGGATCTCAACTGGATCCACCGTGACAAGACGCTCGAGTTCGGTCCAGAAAAGCGTGCGCTTCTGACGGAGCAGCTCCGGCGAGACTCTGAGTTCCTGAAGAAGCTCGGCGTCATGGACTACAGTCTGCTCGTTGGCATACATAACATGCGTCGTGGTAACAAGGACAACGTCCGCAGCAACACCCTGAAGGTCTTCTCTGTATGTCTCTTCAGTTCCGCTTGCTACCTCAGCGCTCATCGTCTCCGCAGCCTCACGTGCCTGCCATCCGCCGCAAGCCGACCCAGGTCAAGGGTCCCGGCTCCCCCGACGCCGTCGCGATGCGTCGCATCATGCGCGAGTCGGACCCCAAGCGTCTCGGCAGCACGACGCTGCGCCTCCCTGAAGAGGACACGACCGTCGAGCGCCAACACTTCCTCTTCTACCAGGACGAGGGCGGCCTCCGCGCGACCGACGAGCAGAACGACAACATGGATTTGATCTACTACCTCGGCGTCATCGACATCCTCACCCCCTACAACACCAAGAAGAAGGTCGAGCACTTTTGGAAGGGCCTCTCCGCGGACAGGGTATGTGTAGTTCCTCTGGATGCTTGCGCTCACGAGCTCATGCACGTCCACAGCACAAGATCTCCCCCGTGCCTGCCCAGGAGTACGGCGACCGCTTCTTCTCATTTATGAAGGCGATCATGCGTGGCGGCGAGGGTGGTTCCAAGTTCCTCTCGAAGGAAAAGGTTGAATAAGGCCCACCAGCCTCCCCGCCCGCTTCCCCTTCGCGCGCTTTCCTGAGCTTTCCCTGGTGTTGGTGTATAGACATTCGGACATTGCAAGCACTGTACTGCATACATTATCAGTTATTTTCGGTGATACCCCACGCTAATTCATCCCGCGGACTACGCCTTATCCCGCGCCCACCCTCTTTCATCCGTACTGTTCATTGTCTATGCCCCATTCAAGGGTGTGGCCGCCACGCTCGTTCCCAGGTGTCATGGACTTCTATTGCATGCCACACACTAGAGTACATACAATGTATCACATGTGCTGATATACAAACTGTGAATAAGGATATGTCCGTCGGTCTACAACCACAGGACTGATGCAGCCTCGCCGATCAGTCGTCGTCTTCGTCCCTGACAATTGCCTTCTTGCGTGCCGCTAAAAGAGGGTTGAACAATCAGGCATTGATCACTCGATAGATCGGGTTCACGCTTACTTCTCCGAGTAGCACGCTTCTTGGCTGCGGCCTTCTTACCCTCGACACGCTTCTCAAAGGCATGGTCCTCCTCACCCTGCCGTTTGTGCTCTTCGAGGATCTGTCATATCTGATTCAATGCTACATGATGAACATGGGTCAACGTTCAGACGCACGTTCTCAAACTCATTAAGCTCTGCGTCAGGCTTGTTGGCCGACTTGTTCGCGCGCGCCTACTGCATGGTCAGTGGTCAGTTCTGCAAACGCATACGTCAACGTACCTTGATGAGGATCTCTTGGAAGCGCGCAAAGACAGTCTTGTCATGTAGCTTGTCGCGGTAAAATTGGAGCCCTTCGATGAGCTTCTTGACTGAGCGCTCTGACTTGAAAGGCAAGAGGGACAAGCAGAAGGCGATATCTCGCCATTGGCGAGGATCCTCCGTGAGCCTGAAGCGTTGGCAAAGCTTCTCGACTATGTTCTCCGCTTGCTTCTCCTATAGGCATGATGGTGAGTCTCATGGCCATTCATGAGCATGATGGACTGACCTTCTCGATGAAATTGAAGATGTACTTCATGGTACTCTGGAAGACATCCTCGGCCACAGCATGTGCACCAACAGAAAGATGACTGATGACTGCATTGTGTATTGTGGTCAGGTCGGGTACCAAGCAAGGATAGACCTACTCACCATCGGGAAGATTGTTGTAGATGGCGTTGTCTTTGGTAGACAGTTCGGAGAAGAACAGCTTCGCCAGGTCTGCTATTCGCTCGTCCTCATCCTCAAGGCACTTCGCCATCTCACCAAGCTGCCCCTTGACCTTGATCATACCGTTCAGGATGAGATGGGTCAATACCATGAGGGTGTTCTTCTTGACGACGAGATCAGTGTCGGAGAGACCCTTGTACAACTCGTTGCTATTCTCGTCAATGATGTTGTTGAACGAGACGGCGACGTCGCCCAGCGCAATGACGATATTGCTTCGAATGTTGGGATCCTTTGACGTCTCAAGGATCTTGAACAGAAGATGATGATGTTCGTCGCAGAACTTCGAGCTGATGCACAAGAATTTGCTGAACGCGAGTGTAGCCGCGGCGCGCAGTGTCCGGTTCTAAGCTACGATGTAAGTTGACAAGTCGCAGGCCATTTACCACTACGAACCTTGAACTTGTGAGGACTACCGCATATGTGCACTGTCATCGGCCCGTAGATGGCCAGCAACGAGTCAGCTCCGTACAATAGCTCTGATTCCCGGATAGTTGCTATCCGGTCGCCGATCTCGTCCTCTGCGTTGCCCGCAACCTGGTCGAGCTCTTCTTGATCCTTGGCAGAGTTTGCCGCACCACCCTTCTTGGTAGCCTTCTCCGCTGGAAAAATACATTGTGAGCACAAGAGAGCTGGTCTTATATGTACGTCGCTACGTACCAGCTTCCTTCTCATGCTTCTGGCGCTTCCACTCGCGTTCGACAAGCTCAAGGTAGACGATGTGCTTGATCGCCACATGACCGACCACGAAGAGGAGTTGACTGAGGGCGAACGCATCGCCGCTGTCCTTCGGCTCGTCAGACTGCGAATTGTTCGCCTGCGAGTTGGATATGTCCGCTTGCGACGGGCCCGCTCCCTCCTCTGCCACATCCTTGGGTTCGTCCTCGTCCATGGCATCAGGATCCTTCGGAGGCGGCGTCTTTGCGCGTGTTGGCGATGCGAACGCACGCCGAGTCAGATTCCGGATGATCTTGTCACAGATGACGTCTGGCCGCTCGCCCAAGGCGTAGATGGTATTGATGGCTTGCTCTGCCATGCCGAACCAATCCTTCGACCGCGTCGGGTGCTCGATCGCGTCTTGGAGCTTGCGAAAGAGCGGGTTCTCCATGTCCAATCGCAGCGACTTATCCAAAAGCGAACCTATGGATCTGATGAGCGGGCGGAACGGCGCATATAGCGACCATGGGAAGACGTACCTTTGACCTTCTTCGCGCTCCCGTTCAGTCTCTGCAAGGCAACGCAAGTATACTTTGCTAGTGTCAGATCGGCCTGTGGAAGACGGGTCAACGCGATATCGTTGCGACAGAACTCGATTCAGTACCATTCCCAGTCTGCCCAGCCCCACCCTGACAAGGACGTCGACTCGGTCGGCTACCACGCCCCTGCGAGCGAGGGCAAGCATGCTCAGGATGATGACGGCACCTCTTCTTTGATATCTCGGCAGAGGTCGGTCGGAACCTGGATCGATTCGTACATGCTATTGTGCACCAGGAGGGATTATAGGACTTACCGTAGACCTGCCACAACTTGTTGATGACGTCGTTATGCACCTGGTTGTCGTCCATGAGAATACGCATCATCTCTTCCAGACTGGTCAGCTCTGCCAGCGTCGCCCCGTATGTCAACCTGCATGAGATGTCAGGTCAATTCGTTTCTCCACCTCAAGGGTTCACTGACCCGATCATGTTCTTGGTGATACGCCCAATATTGCCTTTCGCGTCCAAATCCGCGACCGGATCGAAGTAGAGCTGACGGTAGCACTCGAGCAACCGCGAGCGAACTCCTTTGAGTTCCTTGCCGTCATCCGACGTGTGCGAGTTGTCTTTAGCCCAGATGAGGTGCAGCATCTTCTTGATACCATGCTACGCGATAGCCGTCAGTGGCTATACGACCGCCGCAATTGCGCTCGCGAGTACCCACCTCAGCCCCCTCAAACTTGTAGTCATGAGCGGTCTTGAAGAAGTCCATCGCCTCCAGAACCTCGAGCTTGTTGGTCGAAGCGAGGAGCTTCTGCACGATCTTCGTTCCCTCCTCGACCTGGCGGATGAAGGCCAAACCCTCGGAGCAGTACTTCTTGCGTAAACGCAGGTGCAGAATCTTGTCACCCTCCAATGCGGCCAGGGCCTCTTGCTCGTTCGTGAGCGCGACCATGTCGATCTCAGACTTGCGTGCTTTCTTCTTCTTGGACTTCTTGGGTTGGCGTGGCTGTTCGTCGCCGCCGTCCTCGTCCATGCGGTCTCCTTCCCCCTCTTCCTCATTGCCTTCTTCGTCGTCCACATCCATCTCGTCGTCATGCTCGCTTTTGATCTTCTTCGAGCTGGTGAAGAGGCATCAATGCGAGTCAAGCAATCGAGAACGAGATACTAACCGCTTCCGAGACTTACGGCTACGCTTGCCGCCTTCCTCCCCTTCGTCTTCCCCGCCCTCTTCTTCATCCTCATCCTCTTCGTCTCCTTCCTTCTGTTCACTCTCGTCGTCGTCTTGGCTCCCCTCTCGTTCAGCAGCACGCCCCACCACGCCCTCCAGCTCCTGCAGCTGCGCACACACATCCTTATATCTCGCCTCCCATTCCGGCTGATTTAGCTCCCCTCCATACATCAGTCCATACGGATGAGTCTCGATAAGCCTCACGAGGAGGACCACGGAGGCCTTGCGGACGGTCGAACCCTTGTCCTCGAGCGAGTCCACCGCCGCGCGCGTCATCGCGAGCCGCTGCTGCGGGAACTTCTGCGGGAGGTCGCAGAGCCGCATCATCACGGTGAGGACCTTCGTGCGGACGTACGAGGACACGTCGATCACGCGCTCGATGAGCAGCTCGAACAGCCCCTCAAGCTGCTTGCGCATCTGGTTGTCATCGTTGGAGGCCTCGGGTGAGCCGGTGGCGAGCTCGCGGATGAGGCAGCCAATGACTTCGACGATAGCCATGCGCATTGGGTAAGACTGCGGCTAGATAAGTACACGAACGCTGGAGTATGTTATGCACACACCTCTGAGTCCAGATGCGAGAGCAGCAGACTGATTTGCTTCAGCACTGATCGAGGGATGCTCTCCGCGAGCCGCACGAGGAAACGAGAGAACGCTCTGGGGCCTTTGGAGTCCTGGGCGCTGAAGTTCTTCCCCGCTATTTCACGCAGAATCTCGTCTCCAAGCTGTGCGTGGTCGAATTCCTTCGCGAGGACGACGAGGAGGTCTGCCATTGGCTCGGAGAGGTGCTCGTAGTATTGCAAGGACTGCATGATGCTGATTTGCGCGGCGAGGCCGTGCCCATGGGATTTGACGGCGAGACAAATGACCTTGTAAACATTGCCGCGGATAGGTGCGGACTTCATGTATGTTTCGCTTTCAGTAACGTGGTACGCAGGACGTGTGATACAGCTGCAAGACACAAAGGCTTAGCTAGATTCAAGAAGCAGCGCAGGCAAAGAGAGATGGCCCTGGTAGGCACTGATGGTGCACACATATGCGGTGTACTCACTTGATGAACGTATCTCGCTCACCCGTTGTCTGCCATATGCGCTGACTCTTGAGCCGCAACACCTTGCTTATGAGAGCAAGCGTCGAGGGTATCTGGTCTATCCATGTCCATTCTTCGGCATTCCGCCTTGCTGCTGGCCTAGATGCTGCCGCCTTGCCTCCTCTCCCTCTCCGTGCCTTCGGGGCCGGTGCGGCAGCTCCGTCGTCCTCTCCAGACGCCTTGACCTTCTCGGCCGCACCTACAAACCAGTTCAATAGGAAGCCATACATCTCAAGTGCCTTCTTGTGAGCCGCAATAGTCTGCTGGTCCTCTGTCTCGAGGTCCCGGTGTGTTGCTTCTACTTGTGCCTGGAAGCCGGAGGTGATGGAGTCGAGCATCTTATTCATGAGTGGTCCGGGTAGCGATTCGGCATGTTTCAGAAGGCTTCGATAGGCATCAAACACTTGAGGGTCGGTGATTGCATCAGACGACTCTGCGAGGGCTTCGACGGCTTCCTCGAGTACATGTGCGATGGAGCGGGCATCCATAGAGGAGATGTCATGTTCGTTGGATATCTCGTAGTTTGCAAGGTCTTGTAGGCCTTGCAATTCTTCTTGTAGCTCGAAGTCCATTGCAGTCTGGGAGTAGGAGTAGGAGGAGGTGGTCTTGAGGGGACCCCGCGTAGGACAACAAGGAGGGCGCGTCGCCGTCGCGTTCAACGTTCAACGCGTCGGTCACGCGACTGTGACACACACGTGACCATATGTTGTCACAGTGGCCTCAGAGGCTCAGACGCAACATCCAACTTTGCGGACGACCACATCTCTTTGCGTGACTCTTCAGCCTTCCCTCACGATGGTACTTAGCTTTCATATGCCCTTCATGCCGTTTCTTACCTCGCTTTTTAGATTATCCCAGTGCGTTGTTTCTCGTGCGGAAAAGTCGTCGGAGACAAATGGAACGGCTACCTGGAGATGCTGTCGCAGGACGTAGGGGAAGGGTGCGTCTCACGTATGTGTACCAGCATTGGTACAAATTAATGTCATATCCTTGCCTTCAGCGATGCGCTAGACAGGCTTCAACTGAAGAGGTATTGCTGCAGGCGCATGGTACTCACGCATGTCGACCTGATCGAAAAGCTTCTACATTACAACCGTAAGTGAACCTTCGCGTTCCACAGCATCCCCTAACTGTTCTTTCTCACAGCTCACGAGCGTAACAAAGACAAGGCCGCCTACGCTTAGGTGCTTGTTACTGTATTCTATATGTTGTACCACCATATCATTGCCGTCTTCTCCCCAACCTACCTTGCTTGTCTGCTCGAACTCTGGGCTGAAGGTTACCCAGGCACGCCGGTTCTTTCCAGTCCTCCGTGCCTTGGCTTGAATGGCATATGCTCGGTGAACTGTGAGTCTTGAGCGTTTGTACGCTTCGGTTTCGGGACGTATTTGCCTGTCTGTCTCCAACCCGCGACCTCGGTATGGCACCGCGTGCCTGAAGCAAACGGCGCAGTGACATTGCCACTGACGCTAGATAGGACCCCTAGCAATTGGTGGGGAGGCCTGATCCTCATCCAGACAAAGATCGCGCGAACGGGAGCTTCAGGCCTCACCCCGTCCGGACAAAAAGTCGAGCTCAGGATCAGGCCTCCCCACCATTTGTTAGGGGTCCTTGCTAGGGATGTCTAATCTAGATGTGTTACGACAGTAGGTATATCAATTCGCGGACGAGGGGTGCTCATAAGACACTAGTCACAGAAGTCGCTCTCGCAGCGCTTCCATGTCAAGCCGGGCGGTCAAGGTCCCTTGGATGAATGGTGAGCATGGGAGAGCATCTGTTCTAGATGCCACTGAGCTGCGTACCCGCTATCGCACCAGATAGCAGAACGCCAGAGTGGCGCTCGAATTTAAATCTCCATTTCCGCCAGCTCTCCGCTAGCCTGCGGCAAATTGCCCTAGTGCAATCCCTTCACGATCGCTATGACGGCTCAATCCAACGGCAATGCCCCCTCTCAAAGCAAGCATGCCCCGCATGCCAGCCTTCGGGAGACATCGCTGACGTTCAGCAGACCGCTGGGCATAAACGAGTTCAGCTACGTCCGCGGACGCGGTCAGCTCGGATACACCGATTCCTACACCATCGCCCGGCTCTCCTGCGCGGGCGGCCACGTCATCGCCGACGAAGAGGTCGTCGCCGCGTGCGCGTCGCTGCGTCTGCGGCACCCGCTCCTTGGCTCCAAAGTCACCTTCAGCAGCCCGCAATTCCCGGAGCTCTCGTTCACCGCACCGCTGAGCGAGGGGCATGCGCTCCGCACCGCCCATGCGCAGATCGAGTTTCACACGTTCGAGGACCAAGGCGTCGCGGCAGAGGCGCTGTCTGATCTCTGGATGAGCACGCCGGCGGACGAAGCGCTCGACATCCGCGACGCGACGTGCTCGCTGTGGTGGGGCAAGTCGGCTGCCCTTGACGCGGGGGAGTACGTCTTTGGTCTGCGCACGACGCATTTTATTACCGACGGCCGGAGGAGGCTCAACCTCGTCCGCTGCTTCATGGAGCTGCTCGCTTCTCCTGGCCGTGCGCGCATGGAGCTCGCCGCGCACTTTGCGGGGGATACGCCCATGGTCGGCATGCCCCCAACGCTAGAGAGCCTGCGGCCCAAGATTGAGCTGTCTGACGAGGAAAAGGCCAAGGCCAAGGTGACGTTCAACGAGGTCGTCAAGTATATTGACAAGGTCAGTCTGTCCCATTGATGTAAGACTACACTGTGACCGAGAAATTCTTGGATAGCCATTGTCAGGCCTCGTGCTCGAGGGCCCAGCCAGCGCGGACGGCATTGTCGCACGCTGCATACGCCATGTATGGAACGAAGAGGAGACGTCGCACATCCTTAAGGCTTGTAAGGCGCAGGCGGTGACGATCACCACGCTTGTGAATTCTGCGAGCGCGCTCGCGTCCGTCCGCGCTGTTCCCGAGCATGCCAACCTACTCGCCGACGATGCGTACTACTTCGAGTTTAATCAAGCAATCGACCTCAACTCGAGGGTCCCGCGCACGTCTATCAACGGCGAGGTCGAGACTGCCAACCACATCCTCGTCTACCCGATCATCATCCGCGTGCCACGTGCGGCCGCGCATTCGGAAAACGCATCATATGCTGTGTTCGACACCGCGCGCGAGTTCAAGGCACGCAACGCGGAGCTCGTACAGTCCCCATACTTCTGGTACTTCCTTGACATGTACCGCCCGCTTCTGGGCCAGCGCTACATGTCCAACCTGAGCGGCACCAGCAAGCCTCTTATGCCGTACATGAGCAGCCTCGGCGAGCTGAAGACCCTCTTACCGTCCCGGTACCCTGTCACACACCACGAAGTCAAAGGGAACGGAGCGAATGGAGTTGGTGGACGCCCTCCTGCAGAGATTATCATCAAGGACCAGACGACAGCGGGCAGGATGGACCCGCAGATGGTGTCGTTCTTGCTGTACACGTTCGACGGCAAGCTGCACTTGCAGTTCAAGTGGAACGCTGGGCGTTTGCGCGAGGCGTGCGTTGGCGAGTGGTTCAAGCGGACGGTAGACATCATATCTGGGGTAAGCGCAGACGTTTGATGGCGGCATATCGTAAGCCTAGTGTACAGGTTGTACTGTACTGTAACAGTAGCTATCGGTCACTTCGTAACTGCTAGTGGGCTACTTGGGGCGATTCGGTTCAGAGGACAGTAAACTGTCCACCAGTTCAGATTCTCAGAGTCTGCCGTATGTTTCGACTATCATTGACTAGGGCCGACCGCTGCTCTGCAAATCGCATAGCTGTCTCTTCTGATCATCATTGCGAGATGTCAGGTAAACGCATATGACAATTTGACATGCACAGCGCACCGTCAAACTGAAGGGTCCTGCAGAACGTCGGCGATTGAAGGTAGTTGTGCATCCTTTCGCCGATCACTTGGGAAAGGGGCTTCAATGACCCTTCCACCCGTCCCCAACGGATGTTTCGGCGAGAAGTGCGTGCTTCAAGGTTTACGTCGGACGTGATGTGGTCTACGACCTGCGAATAGAAGCGCAGCGTGGATACGGCGGGTATGATAGTATTCTGCATCTCCTCCAATATATCGGCCAAGCGTCGGTGTGCATTCTTTGCCTCGTGCGCTCGTCCGCCGTAGTTGGTCGTCTTGTACTTATGTGACTTCCACACGTATGCAGATTATCTGTGTTGAAGCGAACGTAGACAGCACTGCGCTTTCCTAGGAATATGGTGTTAATTTTCAAGGGGACCAGCAGTGGAACACCAATACATTACCCACCACGCATCGCCTCGCGGACTTCAAGTTTTCGAAGAGAAGGACCAAGTATCGCACCCTTGATACTGAACTGGACATGACTTCTGCGAACAGCCGGAGTGACTTCACTGCCGACTGGGAGTCTATAGACAGCCAGAGAACAGCGGCATGGGATATCTTCGTGATGCACGCTGACGATGCGTCTCTGTTCTGGCCCCGGATCGCCCTCTTGCTAGTAGCGAAATCGCATGACGATAGATGTAGATGGAGTAGATCTGTTGGTGGAACCGGCAGTCGATCGAAGTCATAGAGCGTCGCGGATAGGTGATCCAGCTGCAGCCGTTGCAATTCTGAAGCGTCCACAACGGTATCATAAGTGCAAGAGCAGACGTCGAGCTGCCGGACGCTGGGGAAGAGTTCAAGGATAGAGAGCACATCACACTCTATGAGTGAGAGGGAGGCGAGGTGAGGAGCTGAAGACGTCTCGGTATGGGAACTTGAGGAATCGCTGGGCCTAGCACTCGGAGGGCCCTCAGTAATACAGCGCCCTTGGAACCCACGCAAAGTGAGATCCCGAACGTCGCGAAGGACATCGGCATGAAGCGCTCGGTGATAGACTCCAATGTCGACGTCAACGCGTTCGCAGAACGTGTTCAAGTATTCGCCGCCGAGCAACCCACTGCATCGCCCAAAGTGCACGGCAATCTTCTATAGTAAAGGAGCTCGGTCTCCACGGTTGCCATTTTAGGTAAATCGTTTTCGCCTTGATCTGGCATCCTCGGAGACTTTCCACTACGCTGGGCGCTTGATTTGAATGGCCGACATGCATTTGTTTCGCCTCACGGCTCTGATATTTGCTTCCGTGCGGAGTACGGGTAGCCTTCTAGTAATCTAGAATTGTATCAGGTTGTATTAGTTATCTCACATGTAATTATCATCTTCGAGACATACTAGGGTTCTGTGAAAAAGCCCCCATTAATATACATTGTAAATAAGTCGTGTTAATAACATGTTAATAACATGTTATTAACAGGGGTCCAATGGCGACCCGAATATACCATGTAAGAAAGTGTGAAAAAGTCAGGGATGCCGGTGCTGAGTAAGCCAGAGTCAGTCTCGCGCTCTGGGATAATCCCCGGAGGCCCATCACATTCCGTACCCTCTGCTCCGGACGCACAGCCCCGCTATGACAGAGGCGCTGGCGAATGGAAGCTTCGCATCGGTATTAACGCGTCTCCGCATCCTGCTCGCACCCACAAACCTACCCACCGCGCTACCTCTGCGGACTCATGCAGATGGGAAATACGGCTCTTTCATAAACTTCCAACTCGACCAGGACCTCTTCGAGCGGACCGAGAGTGAACCAGGCACTGTCAATGAACAGTTCAAGGGCATCTTCGGCTGGAAGACTCGGACTACCGGCAGTGGTATAATACCGCTCATAGAGCGCAGCGACGGCTTGCTCGCCTTCGTTGACGTCCTGTCGCGCTATCATGCCAAGTACCCCTCGGACGAGGTGCTCATGAAGTGGGGATATGACATTTTGGCAGCAGCAGAGCAGGTGTACAGGCAGCATGGTCTTCCGGTACGTCGTCGACTTGTGTTCAGAAGTTGTCCTTCCTCTTTTGTCTGATTAAATGCCATGTTTGCTAGATACCATCCGAAAGCACCGTCGGCGCGCATACAACGTCCGTGGCTTCGAACTATGCTGTTCCCGCAAAGCGTTCGCGCACACCAAGTCACCCGCCCTCGGACGGAGCCTCCGAACCAACGGTCATCAGCGATGATGACGTTGACAGTACATTGATACCAAAGGTATGTCTGTTGATCTCTCCTCATCCTAGGATTGCTTCAAATGTGATCTAGGCTCACGGGTTGGTGAAGGGGAGGCCTCCGAAGGGGCTGATGAACCAGGCCATAGAGAAGAAGGCCTATACCACGAGCGCGAAGAAGGGAAAGAGTGCGAACTTCTGGAAGTGCATCTCCCCACGCTGTCGGTACAAGGCTAGCGGGAACCCGTCGGAGGTGCGCGTGTTCAAACACGCTGCTACCTGTACCGCGCTAGCGGAGACCCATCCGGACATCTACAGGGCGATTGTCGCTACCCAGTCCCAGAGTGCCTTGGGTGCACGCCTCTCTCGAGAGGCGTCAACGGATACGGGGACACCACCTTCCGGTGCACGTACAGCGACTAGCAGCCGTGCAGCATCTGAGTCAGGTGTGCGCGATTCGCGTTGCGAAGAGCCCGCAACGAAGAAGTTCAAGGTGTCAGATGGTGGCACCTTGGACAGTTATGTTGCGGTAGGGAATCGTACGAAGCGGAAGGCGGATCAGGAAGCTATGCAGGCACAAGCTGATCATGTGATCATGCGCCTCATATGTGTTCGTGGCCTTGTGCCGAACATCCTTGACTCGTCTGAGTGGAAGGAGCTCATGAAAGCCCTGAATCCAGCCTACACTCCAACACCATCATATAAATTCACTCAGGAGTACATTCCGAAGGAGGCTAGTTTTGTACGTGCGAAACAGCTGGAGGAACTGCGCACGAAGAACAACATTACCATCACGTTTGACGGTACTAACACGCGCCGGGACTCCATGTATTTTGTGCATGCGACGACAGAGGAACGGGAACACATGTTTGTTCAGAACCATATGGGAACAGGTGTGCACCACAATGTTCCATGGGTTAGTGCGAAAGTTGGCGAGGTACAGTGACTCAGAATGGTATTGTGTGGTACACATACTGATACGTCAGCATCAGACAATTGAGGATATCGACAGCAAGCGTGTAGCAGCCATATGCTCCGACAGTACAATCGTCACGCTGAAGAGCCGCCGCGAGATCAACAAAATGTATCCGACCATCTTTGACCTCCGTGACTGCTGTCACCACCTTCATAACCTCCTGGCAGACATCTCGAAGCTTGAGGAATTCAAGTGGGTGAGTGAATGTCTCTGCTTTTATAAAGGGATACTTTCGACAAGTTCTCGTAGCCATTGGATCGTGCAAAGAAAATTCTGGCGCATGTGAGCAAGTCGACGCATTCACGCGCTCTGCTGCGTGAAGAAGATGAAGATGGTGATACACTTCTGGCATTGAAGAAGATTGGGAAGACACGTTTTGGGTCAACATGGTCAAGTGCTGATTCGATTCTTCCCGCCATGCCACGCATTCGAGAGCTTGTAATTGCTAAGGAGATCAAGTTTAAGGTATGTAGCTTACTGCCTATTTGTGCTATTAGTGACGATGACACTTCTCAGGACAAACCTCTGCAAGCGCTGTTCTCGTCACGCTTTTCGATTGAGTACCGCCAGCTCGAGCTTGGGCTGCTCCAGTACACCACAATAGGCGAGCCGATATGTCGGTCGTTATGGTCCCTCGAAGCGTCAGACGCCAATGCGTCTGACGTGTTTGTCTTTTTCACGGCGATCGGGGCATCACTGAAGGAGCTCTTTGCCAAGGATCAAGACGAGACAGGAATACCTGTGGCTCTTGCCAACAAAGTCGTCAACATCTTCAACGACCGCTATGACGAGTTCTTCTTCCATAGTGAAATCTACTTCGTGGCCTTTGCACTGGATCCTCGTACGTGAGCTACGGATAACTGCAGGTATATGTACTCATTCTCTGTGTAACCCAGGTTATCCAATCTCGGATTACCTGCTTATCCCCGTTACTGCCAACCCGAGCATCACCATTCCTCGTCTTGGTACGAACTTATCCATGCCTCATCCACGTGCATATGACCGTGTGAAGGAGTTCGTGAAGGAGACGTTCGCTGCCATGGCTGATCGGAAGCAGGACTATCCTCTTCTTGTGAAGCTTGGCATAAAGCGTGCTTCCATGGATCTGAAGAAGCAGCTTGAGGCGTACTGGCTTGACGAAGCTCCATTTGGGAAGGTAGAGCCAGAGAAATTGAAAGGTGTCACTCCCTTCCAATACTGGAAGCAGTACGAAACCAACCAACATGCACAAGTGCTTGCGGTATGTTTAGGTTTCATGCACAGATAGCAAACTGAAGGTGCATCCCGATAGATGATTGCTATCAAGATATTTGCAGTATTAGTGAACTCAATGCCTGACGAGCGCACGGGCTCAAAGTTCACTTGGTTCAACTCCCCGCTGCGTGGGAACCAACATGGTCAGACGTTGGTCGACATGGTCCAGATTGGACAGTTCTATGCACGGAAGGTATGCCCGGGCCGGGTCCACACCTTGTCTATTGATCTGAGCTCAGTTCTTGCAGAACGAGACAGGGCGTCGGCGGCACCAGCCCACTATCAAGTTCCGTGATATCAACAAGGACCTCCTGGAGCGGGTGAAGGCTCCGGCGAACACAGCTTCATCTGATGACGAGAGCTCGTCAGACGATGAAGCTGAGGACGCACCATCTACTCAGGACACCACAGCCAGACCATCGCGTGGCGGCGCATCCGTTGATCCAATCCTACCAAAGTCACTGCTCAACCTCTCAGCACCGGTACTTTTAGACTTGCTATCAGACACGTCACAAGCGCCACAGCCAGCAGCTTCTCAGCCCGCTTCGTCCGCGTCGCCTGCTGATTCGGACGATGACCGTATCATCGACTGGTGACCTGCCATGTTTATAAACGTGGAAAGCTTTACTTACAATGTCAATAATGCATTTCTTACATGTTACTAACACATTCTTACATTTTGTTAATAAACGTTAATAACACGTGTATAAAAAGCCTTCCAAGCCGGTTTGTAACTTACATCTGTAAGAAAGTCGTCGGGGTATTTTTCACAGAACCCTAAGACATACCCATAGTCCAGCACCACTTTCATTATTGGGTTAGGTTGCAGTGTGCATCTGTGGTACCCTTGGTCAGATAACAGACGCCTACGAGCGACGTCATTGGGTAGCAAGACGTATGTCGGCGGTTGCAAGATATCACCATACAATGAAAGACAAGCTCGTTGTATGCTCGAGTCAATCACCATTCAATACGGTTGTCGGCGGTTGTATTGACCATTCAAAAGCTTGCCTTCGTCATTCAACTGTACGTCTCTGTCATTCAAGTCCAATACTTGAACAAGAATGTACATTGCACGCGGGCGTCCGAATGACAACATTGTGAGATGAAAGCCAAAATAACGTTACCCCCCTCCTCCTCCTCAATGTAGGGCATGCACAGGTACACCCGCTGGAGTCCCCGATACTCGCCTCTGAGTCCCCGCTCGCCTTCCCACTCGCCCGCCTCCCCGCTCGCCTGCTCACCCACCCGCTCGTTTTCCTGCTCACCTGCCTGCCTGCTCACCCGCTCGCTCGCCCGCCCATCGTTCTCCCGCCCGCACGTTCGCCCGCACGCATATTCGCCCGCCCGCATATTCGGCCTGCCGCCCACCCACCCGCTCGCCTGCCCGCTTGTGTTCCCGCCCGCTTGTTTACCAGCACGCTTTCCCGCCAAGTAATCTCCCCGCTATCCGTCTGTCTGCTGTGTCTGCACGCAGGGCATTGAACCTGCCGTACTCGGGGTTGCCGTGCATGTAGTGCTGCACGTTTACACGTCCTATGCCGCATTTAGCGAGGGTGCCTGTGTGTGTATGCACTCACCTAGCCCATTGCAGGATTGCCCTCCCCCGTCCCCGCTAGCTCCCCGCTGTCCACTCGTCACCCACGTCTACCATCCACTCGTCATTGCGCCTAGGCCCGCGGTGTATTCGTCGGCTGTGTTTGCGTGCGGGGACTTCGCCATGCGTGCTCGCCGTCTTGCTGTGCCTGAGGCCATGTACGAGTCAGCCTGGAGGAGGGAGAGGCTGTAAGTGCAGGGCCGTGGTCGTGATATGGGTAGGGAGGAGGAGGAGGAGGAGATGAGTGAGCAGTGGGGGATTCAAGAACGTGTGATATGGGGAGGGAGGAGGAGGAGGAGGAGGAGGAGAGTGAGGAACACCTATGTGACTAGATGCGGTCATGTGATTGCCTGCAGTAGCTCTCGCGCGGACCGCGGCGGCCGCTGCCCGTGGTGCGCCTTCGCAGGTCTGAGGCGGGCCCTATGCGTAGTGTTGAACCCCGTTATAGTTGCATGGAAGAGGCCAATTTTTGGGTGAGCTTCGAACCGGGATGAATCATCGACAACGGCATCACGTTGAATGGCAAGTACCCTAATATTGTAATCAGTTTCCTGAGCTTATCTATGAGCCCTCGCGTAGGCGGTCAATAATCTAAGTTTATCTCTGAGTCCTCGCGGGGGCGGCGAATTGCCTGCAGATATCTCCTCATTTCAGTAAGACATCTGCATTGCCTTCTGAAATCTTGGAGTTGACTACATATATTGTCACGTCTACAAGACATCACATTGGCTCACATTACAATGCAAGGTAATGTCTTATCTTCTCGGAGTATTTCTTGGAAGCTAATTACAATGCACTACTTCCTAGATCTACGAAATGCACTTTTGCTGATGCACTAGGGTCAACATAGTCTCGAACGACGTCATAGCTGTCTGTCGGAGATCGAAAAACACAAGTCACAGCCGCAGCTATAACGTCTGGTGGCTTTCGCTGAGGCGGGGGG
>KE504193.1:117815-167573 GCA_000344655.2 Fomitopsis schrenkii
ACTCCTCTGACATTTCTTCTCAACGAGCACTTAGACCATGGTCGAACCACGCCGCAACGGCAAAGGATCCAACATCGTCGGGCCGCGCAACCCCGACCGGGAGCGGCAGAACCCCGACACAATCGTATCGCCCCCGACCGATTGGGGCACCGTGCTCCACATGAAGTGGTCCTGGGCGGACTCGCACATGCGGCTCGAGGACGGCGGCTGGGCGCGCGAGGTCACCGTGCGCGAGCTCCCGATGTCGCGTGACTTCGGCGCGACGAATATGCGCCTCGACGAGGGTGCCGTGCGCGACCTGCACTGGCACAATGACTCCGAGTGGGCGTACATCCTCCAGGGCCGGGTACGCATCACCGGCATCGACTATGGCGCCCAGTATTTCGAGGAGGACGTCGAGAAGGGCGACCTCTGGTTCTTCCCCCAGGGTGTCCCACACTCGCTGCAGGGCTTGGAGGGTGGCTGCGAGTTCCTCCTGGTGCGTACATAGGCCAAGCGTACCTTGGCTTCCATACTGATCGGAGCACCGCGCAGATGTTCGACGACGGCGAGGCTTCAGAATACAAGGCCTTCCAGCTCACGGACTGGCTCGCGCACACGCCGCGCGACGTGCTCCGCAAGAACTTCCGCGTACCCGAGTCCACGCTCGAGCACCTCCCAGCGCGCGAGAAGTTCATCTTCCGCTCGCTCCTGACGAAGCGCAGCATCCAAGAGGAGACGCAGGCGGGCGTGCCCACCACGCGCCGCCGGCTCACGCACAAGCTGCTCGCGCAGGAGCCTATCAAGATGCCCGGGGGCGAGATCCGCATTGCGGACAGCTCGAACTTCCCGATAACGAACATAAGCGCGGCGCACGTCATCATCAAGCCCGGTGCGCTTCGCGAGATGCATTGGCATCCATACGCAGACGAGGTGAGGGTCCTTCGGCTCTGCGAGGGGTATGACGATGGCTGACGTTCGTCGTGCAGTGGTCGATGTTCCTAACCGGGATGGCGAAGGTGACCATCTTCACCGTACAGGCGACGCGCACGTACAACTTTGTCGCGGGCGACGTGATGATCGTCCCACGGAACTGCGGGCACTACATCGAGAATATTGGCGACGAGCCCATCGAGATGCTAGAGATCTTCAAGGCGCCGAAGTGAGTGGGCTATGCTTGCTGGTCGGATACGTGCTGATCTCCTGTGGAACTTTAGGTTTGAAGAGTTCTCGCTAAACCAGTGGCTCGCAGTCTCACCCCCGGGTCTTGTGCAGGTGCCCCTCAACGTTGGGGACGAGTTCATCAAGGCCCTCGACAAAGGTCACACCCCAATCCGCGTGCAGTGAGTCTTCCACACACGTCACAGGGTATAAGTACTGATGATTACACCCGGATTGCAGCGACGAGGCCCGCGCCGCAGGAAAGGGCCAAGGCAAGCTGCAATCGAAGTTGTGAGAATGATTTCAACGGATGATTATGATCATGTACCTGTAAGTCGTGTACTACTACCCTGCTGCTACAACGTTGCGTCAGCGTTTCCTTACTGTTACTCGGGCTATAATCAAACATGTTGTTAGCAACACCGTGTCGGTGATTCAGCAAAGCAGGCCACCCCCGCGGCGAGCCTACTTGTACCACATTCAAGTTGGGGTCTTCGCGACGTGCGTATGCAGCGCAGCTGGGTACGTAGGCGACCGACATTCTGCCAGTGGCTGAACGATACCTCAAGGCATGCGCGTAGTAATATCACTTTCGCATGCGTAGCTGATGTCTGCGAATGCGACCATTGACGGTATCACAGAAGCTGCTGCGCCCTCGGACCGTAGCCCCTTGTCGCGATGCGAGCATCTGCCTCATGGACGCAATAGACACCGCAGTCGTACTGGGCAAAAGAAACAGCAACCTCGTAGCATATAACTTTAAGGACATCTGAGTAACTCACCATGACAACGCTGTGTCTCGTTCCCACGTCGATTGTCGAACCTTAGCGGGGTGTCATGGTGAAGCACCGACATCGGGCACCCGCCAATCAATGGGAACGACCTGAGTGGACTGATACATCCAGTCCCGACAGACATGGCGATGAAAGTTGGTGCTTCCGTCAAACTCCGTGAGCCACCATGTAGCGTCGAGCATCTGTGATAGTTCGGTCCTTGCGCCGCCGGAAGACAGAGGGGGGAGAACAAAATGGAGAAACACTGCGTGGCGTAGGGAATCAAAGGTCAGCCACAAAACCAGACAATCGCACATGCCCCTGGCAGACTTTCTCACCCAGACGGGGACACCGGGTAGGTGCGAGTCGGTTACGAGTACATGACGTGACGCAGCGATTGTGGCGGCCAAGACCCTGGCTTGGGACTCGCATGAGTGTGACTAGTATAAGTCCGAACTCGCACCTGCATGCAGTCACCTAGCATCGTCGCATCAGTGAGCACATGTGCTTGTCAGGGGCGGCGCACTCTACAGTTGTCCATCCTGAGACTCAGAGCACGACAGATGCGACCGTCAACAAACACCGCAACTGCAGCTGCCCTCCAGGGATCCCACGACCCCGCGGAGCAGACGTTATCTGAAAACATCCCAGGAATCAGTCACAGTCTTCCATCATAGAGCACAGCACATCTCCGTCACCCGAACGCATCTCCCATCTCGTACACCTCGGCGCGAGGCAGCGGGCGAGAACGCGTAGAAGGAGTCGAAGGCGTCGTGCTGAGTTAAAGCACGGGAACCTGTGCTCTTCTAAGTTCCGAAGTCCATGCTATCTTGAACGGCGCACGCGCCGCGTGTACGCACGATGGGCATGTGTGCGTGAGTGCCTTTCTACTCGTCGGCAAGTCGAGGGTGGCACTCACCTCGGGCCTGATGTCCGTTGGTACCACGAGGGACGCAACGAGGCCTATAGCGAACCTCGCAGCGCCGCTCTTACTCCACTGGAGCGGAGTGAGTGAATTTCACGATGCTCTGTAGATCCGTTGTGGGAGGGAGGAAAGATTGCAAGAGGTAGCCAAGAGTACAGTTACTCACGCCGCTAATCCCAAGGCAAATCTGGAAGCACGCGAACGGGGTCTGTGCCTCTCAGACTCAGACTTGTCTGGGCTATTTTCCCACTGTCTCCTTGGTGAGACCATCAATCCCAGCGTGAGCCATATCGGCCAGAATCGCGAGGTTTAGGGTAAAACGACAGTCGCGACCAAGGACATGATCCGTTCAGGATCGCAGTTGGAGGTGAGAGTTTGTACCGCAACTAGCGCCACAGCCCCCAAGGAGCAGGACGCATTGACAGCAAGCCAGGTACGCCTATAGCGAGTAGTTAAGAAAAGTCAGATAGCAGTGACACCTAAGAGTCTAATTGGAGTACGATGCAGCTATACGTACCTCGGAGACACGTATGTACAGCACTCTTGGGACTTGCAATCCTTTGAGCGTCGAGTGTTCCATGGGACCGCAGGCCGTGAACAGTCACTGGGATCGGCATTTGCGCCCCGAAGCCCGATGACTACTAGAAACGATTTGAAAAGAGTAGTCAGTTAAGTTTAGCTTCGCCGCACAGGCTACTTGCACGCGTGTAGACTCGAATACACCGGGCACCTCGGGCTGGGTGTCTGACTTCCAGCGCCAAATGCTCCATCGGGGACGTGGAACCCGTAAGTACTGTACCCGCCGCATGTGTGATAGACCGGTACTGTGCTATGTTTTGTGTTGGTACCGCGGCCGTGCCGGTCGGGTTGGGTCAAGGGGTGCTGTCAGCGTATCGTCATAGGTATACAATGCTCACTATGCGAGTGCACGTCGGTCGGCCGTTCGGGATGTCTCTGTCGGACATCGCATTAGAATGGGGGATTGCGTAGGGGCGTTGACTCGCAACGAGGTGCTTAGGAGGGGGATCCAATGCGCTCGAAGTTAGTTTGAGCGCTGATGATTCAGATGAAGTCATAACCCGCGCCTTTCAGTCAGATACTTCACATCGCATAAGCCCGAAGACGTTGGGTGCCTTGGTCAAGATGTATCAAACCTTGAACGCGGCGTAGGATTCTGCTCAAGCAAATTACTGGATGACGGAAGATGTCGATGAGGATCTGTCCAAACACAAGAGCTTGAGGGGTGGCCCAGGCTCCAGGTTCAGCGTAAACCACGCCGTCGAGAAAAACAACCGCTCGAATTCGAGGAGTGCCCAGCGGGTGTGCACCGACCGCTGGGGATAGCGAATTTGTGCTCGCAAAGCCACTGCAAGCACAGTGCGCGGCTCAGGACGGGTCGGAGGGAGAAAGGCGTCGACTCCGACGTCCGGGTCGCGCTCACGTATGCCGAACTGCCCGATCTCCGGCGATCAACATCGCGGAGATCTCAGCGCCAGCCTCTGCAGGCGGCCTTGTTCGGGCGAAAAACAAACCGAAATGCCCTCTGCTACGTCATCCAGACAATCCGAGTCGGTGTTTGGCCCACGTACGAACACGAATGCGCACCCTCAAAGCAAAGCCAGCGAGGGCTCTCCTGGAACACCGTGGCCCGGTTCGTGGGTGCGCATGGTCTAGGCTCTGAGTCGCGCAAATCGCTCGATACCATCGGATAAAGGCAGGACTCGTAACTTAGAGCGAATACGACTGGTGAGTCCGTCTCGGCGTGAGATAGACGAAGCATCGCATCGATGTAGTGTCTCTTTTCAACGACTCTCAAGCGCGCTCTCTTGTGTTGACAGTTGACATTGGAACGGAGAAACCGCGTTGGAGCATCGCTGACGGGATCTGCGCAAGATCGTCGCACCGTCGTTCCTTCTCGGATACTTTGATGACGTTATACGCCCTAGCAAAGGTTAGCCTATATACTCACACACTGCCGTGCATTGAATAGACGTAATGTTCCAGAGCCTGCTCTAACTCTCCTATCCTACTTCCCCAAACAGAGTGGGCGTAGAGCATGATGGACATCGCAGGCTTACCTGGCTCCCCTGAGGATCAGCTAATTCGAACGCTACCTGCGCACCGCAGGGCCTCAGGCCCAGGAGCCAGGGTGCAGCCTACATCGTATGTTCTCATGACCTGCACATCCCTGTCAGGCCTCGGTCGACCATAGGCCTGAATACTGAAGGACGTACTAGCTAGGAGCCGCTTAGTATGGATATCGCAACTCGGGCCGATGTGACTACGTCCTGTGCCGTGCAGTTTTATGGATTTCACCAATGATCTACAGAGCAAACGTCCATTCATGCTCCATTTAGCCGCTCTGACGGACCCGCCCATGTTATGCTTTGTGGCGGATACGGTGCGCCTTGAGGTGGCTCGTTTGATGCTCGCATCTGCGCGTCGCATACCGCAGCCACCGCGGCACAGGGTACGCTTCATCTTCCCCCTCCTCGTCGCTCGATTCGCTTGGTGACCTCGGTGAGTATATCTGTTACGTCGTATACCTCGTTTGATGAGGCCGTGAGGAGGACACTTGCAGAACACGCGATACCTGGAGGAGTTCATTGATGCAGAATGAGCAAACTCGTGACTGCGTACCGGGGTTGGACTCGAGTAGGCAACGTTGCCTCACCCCACGTTCTATGCCAGTTGTCCTCGTGTAGGCAGCCCCTCCATGATCCCGATCAGCCTTCGCGCGTCTCCATATGCCTTGAACAGCGGCCGCTGCTAACTTCGCGGCTGTCCCGATTGTCTCAGACATATGTGTACGATGCTCAAGCAACGTTAGCCACCACTGGCACTCACCAAGACCGAGCGAGGGGTAGCAAAGCCTACGTCATGCGCGAACTTTGGGTCAGGCACTACCTTCCCGCAAATCATAGACGCAAGAAAAAGGTAGAAGATCTGCCCCGATCGTTGTGACAAATGGCCTCCGAGTCAAACTATATTCTGCGCTTGTGGTTCTATGGCGGGCCCGAGCGCGTCCTGTACTCGGGCCCGACGCCGCTAAGGACGGCACTTGTGGACGAATGACATGCCTTCGTCGCTGGTGGGCTGGGCCACACACCCTGCGTCATGGTGGTACGTTCGCGCGTTACGTCTTCGAGTGTTCGACAGTGGCTTCCGAGCGTGCAGGCACCGTTCCCCGTGGTACTTCATTCCTCTTCGAGCCTTCCTTCCGATACGCTGCTCAAATGCCGCACCTTCGAATACCACTATGTTTCCCTGTCTTTCCGATTGCTGGTTCTGGTTCGTCTCTCGAGCCCCACCACGTTTTGTGAAGAGCGCAGGCGCTTCTCTGTATATATGGCGTACGTTGAGTGTCCGGTATGTCCCGCTCCCTATTTTGGGCTCGACATGCGTGCAGGCACGCCAATCTAGAGATTCAAATCTTTGTCGACGCTCTATTCCTGGCAAGCGCAAAAATGTTTGCGTGACACGGCGGAAGCTGTCAGCAATCGCAAGTGCTGCGCCGTCGTGTCCGAGTCGTGCGCGCGATCGTATTCAAGCGGCATTTGTGATGCGTGAAGGGCTTTGGAGCAGCGTAGAACGTTCGCTGTCGATGGAGGGTGAGTGCTCTCCGCGCGTGAATGTCCTCGAGGCACGCCCAGTGCGGCGTTGTCGATTTCGGAATGTAGCCAGTGGCATTGAAATTGCGGAGCGCGCATATTACTACTGTATGCCTTGAATTGTGAATGACACGGACACGACACAGAATGGAAATGAATCCAGAGACGACGCACCGTAACAACTCGCTGCGCAAGCACGGCGCGATTCTCGCTATGGACCACAGCAGCACCGCCGTCACCGTCGCTGTCGGGCACGACACATGCCGCGGCGGCGTTAGAGATCGCGCGGCGGCAGAACGGCCTAGAACGGCGCGCCCAGCGCATATTAGGTCAGAACGCCGGAGCCCAACCGGAGCCCGCTTGACCGGCGCTGGTCCTATTTTTAGCTTCCCCCCCGATCTGATGCCGATTGCATGGCAAGGCAAGATCTTATTTTGGAGGTGCGGGAAAAAGAGGAAAATACGAAATTTGCGGGGGACGGCGCGCATATAGCACGCGTCCGATTGGGCAGCGGGGCGCTGGACGGATGTCGCGAGCGGCGCGCGGTGGTCGAGCGAGCGCAGGAGGGGAGCTAGACTAGTAGTGCAGACTCACCATGAGAGGTCGTCTCAGAGCGTGGTAGAGACGGCTGGGGATCTCGAGGTGTCTCGTACGTGACTAGCATTCGGAAGATGTTCGCCCACGAGTTCGCATATTCGCATGTGGCGGATGAGCTGCGGGTGGGAGGAGAATACACGGGTCGTAGATTATGGCATGGTTAGGGCATGCATGAGCAAGGAACATATGTTAAGTGATAGTGAGTGACATACTGACCCTACTCGATGCGATGATGTGCGGGGGCTCCGCGGGAGGACCCCCCGGAGAAGCTCACTGGGGTAAGACTGAAGTCTAGACACAGAAGACGAACATCATACCGGGACCAATTCAGGTATGAAGGAAACTGGCGCTACCAAACGATGATATCACCGTGCATAGGCGGTACTGCATTTTGCGGCGGCCATTCGGACAGACACCTCTTGAGGCGCGCTACGACTCCAATGCTGAAAGATGGGCTGGGAGGCGTCGATGTACCGATGTCCAACGACCTGTCTGCATTCCCCGCGGGCTGTGGCTATAAGACGGATGGCCTGTGCAAACGGATGTGGTCGGGTCATGTCTCGCGCAAAGACAGGGACATAGAGCCACAAGGCGGCGCCGCATAGAACCCACTGGGAAGGGCAAGGACGGAAGGCCGACATGAGAAGACCAGTGCGGTGCGGGCGTATCTATCTGTCGTCCACTGCATATCTCCCTGGGCGCCTGAAGTCATAATTGGCACATTCTCAGGGTGATGCTTGAGTCGGATGGCTCGTCCGAGGAAGCTGATCATCACTGTCCCGCCGAGGCGCGGCTCGTATCATGATGTAAGGAGAGGGATTGGACGGGGAAGACGAGGAACCGTGGCGGGCCGGTTACAGCCTCGCTGAAGGATGGTTTGCACGATGTGACCTTACGTGACTGACGGAGCGTTGGCTGTTGACATGGGCTGACCTGGCAATACAGCAACACACAGCGACTCAGGAGTGCTCGTCCGTGCCAGATGGGTGTACCTCGGAGGATTGATGGGTGCGATACTGTGCGCCACCACTGGGGGATGAAACGCACCGAGGCCGTCCGACGCATTCTTCCATGGGAATAGCGGCGAGTGGGGATGGACCCCTGAACGTTGAACGCGGCAGCCCACCTCCCGACGGTTGCGGAGGGAGGGCATGCGGACGAAGATCCGTCGCCTTCCGAGGGTGTGAGCGGCAGAAAGGCAGGAGGGCGACTGGCAAGGCAGCAGAATTCCCGCAGACAGGCCGATTGGCCAGGATCGTGCCAATTTTGCGGACCGGCGGTGCAATTGGGACAGATTGAAGGCGCTCGGCAGGGAAGACGGCACGCGCTTCGCGACACAATTGAGTCCGCGAGATGACGGGGGTGGCTGACAGCGTGTTTGCCCCTGTTGACTTGGTTCATGACCGTTGGCTCGAACCATTATAAGACGCCGGCGAACGCGAGGTGACGCTCTATCCTCCCTCCCATCCATCCTCGCTTCAGCAGTGTCGTTCGTCTCTCCGTTTTCGCTCTAGCGAACTCGCTCGACATCGTTGGGGTTTTCCCTACTCGTCCGCCCTCCTCTTCACCCACCGTCTACCCTTCCTCATGTCGGATCTCAATGAGAAGGAGGCTGGCTCGACAGAGCCGGTCAAAGATACCAATCAACCGGGTACTCCCCCCGCGGAGCCTGAGAAGAGAAAGAGAGAGTATAAGGATTTCGGACACGATGAAGAAGAGGCTACGCGTGAGTACCACGCGTCTGTCGTGCTGGATGTCGCCCTCTAAGTTAACCGCCCACTAGACGCCAAGGTGGACATGTCGCAAATTCAGTTGCGTGCGGAGGATCTCTACGACAAGGAAAAGGTCGACCTCGAGACCATCGTCGTGGAGGATGTCTTCAAGCTCCTCCAGTGCGACGACGCCGGTTTGACTGAAGAAGAGGCCCTACGTCGTCTTGAGTTGTTCGGCCCGAACAAGCTCGAGAGCGAGGAACAAAATGCCTTCCTACAGGTACATCTTTGCACGATTGATTTTGTGTTCTATTCTCACATCGGGGTTAGTTCCTCTCGTTCATGTGGAATCCGCTTTCCTGGGTTATGGAAGGTGCCGCGCTTGTGGCCATCGTCCTGTCGAACGGCGAGCACCAGCCTCCGGACTGGGAGGACTTTGTCGGTATCGTCCTTCTCCTGTTCGTCAACTCCGGTATCGGTTTCTACGAAGAGCGCAACGCTGGTAATGCTGTGAAGGCGCTCATGGACTCGCTCGCTCCCAAGGCTAAGGTCAGGCGTGCTGGACAGTGGAAGGAGATCGAGTCTTCTGGGCTCGTACCCGGTGATATGGTTTCGTTCAAGATTGGTGATATCGTCCCTGCCGACTGTCGTTTGACGGAGGCCATCAATGTGTCGATCGACCAGGCCGCCCTCACGGGTGAATCTCTGCCTCAGAGCAAGAAGGCCGGTGACCAGTGCTTCTCGTGAGTGGCTGTGCTTTTACCTTTGTGCCGTCGAACTGACATATGCGCGCAGTGGCTCCACTTGCAAGCAGGGTGAAGCTGAGGGCGTTGTTATCTCTACTGGTCCCAACACATTCTTCGGTCGTGCCGCTTCGCTCGTTGGTCAGGACGACGACACCACCGGTCACTTGCAGAAGATCCTCGCCCAGATCGGCTCTTTCTGCCTCATCTCCATCGGTATTTTCGTCATCGCCGAGATCTTCTGTCTGTACGCCGGTTTCCGTTACAACTACCGTCGCGGCCTCAACGATATCCTGGTACTCTTGATCGGCGGTATCCCCATTGCCATGCCCACAGTCTTGTCCGTTACCCTCGCCGTCGGTGCTCAGCAGCTCGCCAAGTACAAGGCCATTGTCACCCGTATCACGGCCATTGAAGAGCTTGCCGCAGTCACCATTCTCTGCTCCGACAAGACCGGCACGCTTACCACGAACAAGCTTACGATCGATCGCGAGACGATCCGTACCTACGGCCCCTTCTCCGCAGAGGACGTCATTCTCTTGGCGGCCTACGCGTCGCGTACCGAGAACCAAGACGCGATCGACGCTTGTGTGGTTGGCGCTCTTGGCGATACCACCCGTGCTCGCGCTGGGGTGAAGCTGCTCGACTTCAAGCCGTTTAACCCTGTCGACAAGCGTACGGAGATCACCTACCGCGAGGAGTCCACTGGTCGTCTCAAGCGTGTTACGAAGGGTATGACCGGTATCATCATCGAGCTTTGCACGCGCAACAAGACCGAGGAGCAGGAGAATAAACTCGAGGCTGACGTCGAGGAATTCGCTATGCGTGGTCTGCGCGCACTCGCTGTCGCCTACGAGGAGGTTGAAGGTGACGACTTCGAGGGCGAAGGCAACGGTTTCGAGCTCATCGGTCTCCTCCCCATCTTCGACCCTCCCAGAACCGACACCAAGCAGACCATCGACGACGCTATGCTTCTCGGTGTTAAGGTCAAGATGGTTACGGGTGACCAGCTCGCTATCGCGAAGGAGACTGGCCGTCGTCTCGGTCTTGGCGACCACATGTACCCCGCTAAGGTGCTCAAGGACGGACCTGCGGTCGGTGGCAAGCATGCTTCCCTCGACGAGATGATCCTCGACGCAGACGGGTTCGCGGGTGTCTTCCCCGAGCACAAGTACGAGATCGTCAAGCGTCTTCAGGGCCTCGGTCACTTGGTCGCGATGACTGGCGATGGTGCCAACGACGCCCCCGCTCTCTCTCGTGCCAACGTGGGTATTGCCGTCGAAGGTGCCACCGATGCTGCCCGTGGTGCTGCTGATATTGTCTTGACGGAGCCCGGTCTCTCCACCATCGTCCACGCCATCCGCGGTTCTCGTGTCATCTTCCAACGTATGCGGAACTACTCGATCTACGCGTGCGCTGTCACCATCCGTATTGTCGTCTGCTTCGCCATCCTGGCCTTCGCGTTCAAGTTCGACTTCCCGCCGTTCATGGTCCTGATCATTGCTCTGCTCAACGACGGTACCATCATGACGCTCTCCGTCGACCGTGTCCTGCCGTCGAACTCTCCGGACAGCTGGGATCTGGCTGAGATCTTCTCGTATGCCGTCGCGTATGGTCTGTACCTCACTCTGTCCACGATTGCCCTCGTCGCCATCTGTATCAAGACGACGTTCTTCTACGACAAGTTCGGTGTCGTCTTCGAGTACGGCGCAATCCAGGCGACCAACCACAACGACCGCTGCCTCCACTCGATCGTGTACCTCCAGGTTGCCATCATCTCGCAAGCCCTCATCTTCGTCACGCGTTCGCACGGGTTCTTCTTCATGGAGCGTCCGTCGGCCGCCCTCTTCTGCGCGTTCTGTCTTGCGCAGCTCGTCTCGTCGATCATTGCCGTGTACGCCAACTGGGGCTTCACTGACATCCACGGTATATCGGGTGGTTGGGTCGGTATCGTTTGGATTTGGGTACGTGTTCGATTCTGTACCGTGTTGAGTCTCAACACCTGCTGATATCTCGTCAACAGGACATCATCTGGTTCGTCCCGCTCGACTGGATCAAGTTTGCGATGAAGGCCACTGTCATCAAGAGGCTTCGCGAGCGTCACAACCGTGAGATGGCTAAGGCGACTATTGCCCAGTCCTCTGGTGTCCCGATGACGCGCACGCAGTCCCGCGCTGCCTCTGTCCACGAGTCGCTCTACTCGAACCGTGTGTCGTTCATCCGCCGCGCCGCCCGCAAGGTCGGTTTCGGCCAGAAGATCTCAATGAAGCCCGAGGAGCTCCAGCGTTTCAGCAGCATCCAGGCCCAGCGTGCTGGTGCGACGCTCGCGCGCAACCCCTCGCGCCAGGCTGCATAGACGTATGCCGTTATTTCGTAGGTTGCCTGTCGTCGCTAGGAATGGGTGTTATTCATTTTATCCGTTGGTGTTGGACTATACCCTGTTTTCCCGCGTTACCCTCGACACCCATCTCCTTGTACGATTGTTGGCTTGCGTGCATTGACATGCCTGCTCGCGTTTTCTGTTGCGTCTTCTACCTCGACGTTTACGTTTCTACACGTTGACCTTTTCGTGTTGTACGCGCCTCATGATCCGTATGTTATACGAACAACAAAAGTAATGCCATCCATAGAATTCCCGGACGCTTTTTCGTGTGATGTGTGCGTTGTCTTCAAAGGCGGGTAGCAGGCTTAGCGGGAGGTGAGCGCTAGCACAAAAACTCTGCGTGACAAAGGGTACCTGCTGATTGGCATACACAGAGTAAGATAGACCCAGTACACTTTCGACTATCGGCGCCAGCGCGACAGCACGTGCATTGCCCCAACCCCAACCCTGGCTGCCACTAGTACTTGCCCGGACCGATCTGTGGATTTTCAAGCAGTGTTCCTCGATGGTCACTGTGTACCCGGTCACTTCATTGCAGTGGTATTGTATTGGAATAAGAATTGGAGGATCAGTGTCAGTTTGACTGCAAGCCACAGTGTAGTATCACTTGCACAGTGCAGTTTAGCAATGTTTGTGCTGTGTTCTGCAGGTTCCACAACTTTTGACAGGCTCGTCAACTTCACAAAGATTTCCAAGAAGATTTCAATGTATTTCATACCAAGTCTTCGCTGCCTTCTGTGCACTGCTTGTATCAGTGGACAATGTCTGTCACCACATGCATTGTATGAATAGCCTCAGAAAGGAAATGGGCAAGTCATGATTATGTAATTAACATCCGCAAAAAGGGAAAATCCCTCTAAGGCCCTATCTTTCCCGGAGATTTCCCGTGACGGTGCATTATAAGCTATCTCCGCCAGAGAAAGGCTAGTAGAAGGATAACATTGTACTCATATCCCTACCATTTCCCGCACAAGCATGTGGTAAACTAGACACGGTCAGGGATAGGCACGGGATAGGCGCGGGATAGGCATCCCTTTATGGGTCGGGATAGGCCAGTGATTGTGACCGTGAATATTGTAATCAGTTTCCTGAGCTTATCTATGAGCCCTCGCGTAGGCGGTCAATAATCTAAGTTTATCTCTGAGTCCTCGCGGGGGCGGCGAATTGCCTGCAGATATCTCCTCATTTCAGTAAGACATCTGCATTGCCTTCTGAAATCTTGGAGTTGACTACATATATTGTCACGTCTACAAGACATCACATTGGCTCACATTACAATGCAAGGTAATGTCTTATCTTCTCGGAGTATTTCTTGGAAGCTAATTACAATGCACTACTTCCTAGATCTACGAAATGCACTTTTGCTGATGCACTAGGGTCAACATAGTCTCGAACGACGTCATAGCTGTCTGTCGGAGATCGAAAAACACAAGTCACAGCCGCAGCTATAACGTCTGGTGGCTTTCGCTGAGGCGGGGGGTCTCACTCAGGCGCCCAAGAGCTCAAGGCTTTCGGACGCGTTCTGGCGCAGTACACCGAAAGGTCTCATGTTGCGTAGCACTTCCGCTTTTTGTATTCCATCTCGTCTCAATTGTATGCCGGTCGCCTCAAAGATTGCTGGAGCCGACGGCTCTTAATGTCGCGGACAATCTGCGTAGCAATGGCGCATGCAACTTCATGGCGGTTCGGCTTCGAACCCGCTGTCGCCTGACTGGTTGTACGGGTAACAGAAACTCTAGAGAGGAGGCACAAGGTCGTGGTTTCGGAGAAAACATATTTTTTGATGATGCATGGTCTAAACAACGCGCACTCGGTAGCATGCAGTACAGAGTGCGAGGCTTGCCCTAGCTGGGTGTATGTGGGTCGTGTTGCATCACGGGCGCCTGAGTGAGACCCCCCCGCCTCAGCGAAAGCCACCAGACGTTATAGCTGCGGCTGTGACTTGTGTTTTTCGATCTCCGACAGACAGCTATGACGTCGTTCGAGACTAGGTCAACACCGAGCTTCAGAATCCTCGGACGGCTCGCCATACGGCATACGGCATCCAGACCCAAGCGCCCCAAATCGGTGAGGTTTGCCTCGAAAAGATTCGGCAATTCCGCCAAACGTTTGAAGATCCCTTCGTCTCCAGATTTGAGTGCTATTAGGCAATCAATGAATTCGAGGCATTCTAGATCGTATGCATGTTCGAGGATGCCGGCTATAGCATATGGAGGGTCATCCCCCTCAGGATCCTCTGGGGATACATAGCGGATATTGTGTTTGCTGATATGCAATCGACGGGGCCAAATGGTACGATTGTCGATGTGGAGCATCAAGTAGTGATGCATTTTGTGCAGCTGCCTGCGGGAACGAATGGTGATTTCAGAGAAGGCATGCTGGCGTGCAATCGCGTGGAGGCTGCGGGATGCCGACGATAGAGGTATGGCCTCTTCGGGGAACAGCATCCTAGCGATGAGTCCGAGAACATCAGCATTCAAGTTGCAAGGCAAAGACTGCATTGCGAATGCCCTGTCGACGGCACTCTGCTGATGGCGAAGGAAAGTTTCGACCATTTACCAGAGGGCGCGTAGTATTGGGCCGGCTCCCAGCTGGCTTGCGTTAGAACTCTAGTTGCATTCAAGGTATACATGCGCCTGTCCGTGAACTTACGAACACCAATTCCACCGATCATGACAACACTTGCAGGACCTACGTGCCACTACACATCGGGTTCTTGGGGACCCTAGAAGTAACAGTGCAGTGCTAGCAAAATCATTGTAACCCAGCAGTGTTTTCGAATCGTACCTGATACGTCGGGAACACCAGATGGTGCAATGTATGGCATTGCGAATATTGTACGACCGTAGCAGTCACGGTCACGAGACCTCGAATGCGTCGCCTGATACATATCATTTGCGCTTACCACTGGCCAAAAAGTCGCATACTTGTGATTGTCAGTCTGCCTAGGGGAGACTAGCCCATGCCATTGCCACTCAAACGTTGTCGTACCAATCAGCAGATATTACACCGGAAAGAAGGCCGTCATGTTGAGGAATAGTCCACTGCATCGGTCGGATGCGGCCTTAAACTCTGGTCTGCGCACGGCGGCGGGTGTGATGAGTCACCGGTGGGGCAATACGTGCTAACATGATATGTCGTCGACTGACCCTCATGAGCAGTAGATACTAGTGTTCACTGGCACTCTGGGAGCTTGTATGTTTCACGATAGGCTATTCTTGGTTGTCTGGCTAATTCTATTCATAGACTTACGTCCCTGAATCGCCACCAACACAAGAGCGCTCAAAGTCGGGGGCGCGTTGAGGCGCGTTGATAGCTAGATCGGACATACCACACGGCTGCGTCTGGGTATATGAAGCTCTGTTATGCGGAAAGCTCAAAATTCGCCATGTTTCCGCGTGCTCCGGGTTTCGGCTGCCGCTCAGCCACGGCTGCGTTCAAGGTCGTTGAAACCTGCTCCACTGCACTACAGACCGATTCGATGCCCCCCTGGCAGAAGGCATTCGAGTGGAGTGGCCTATTTCTGTAGTAGACTTAGACGCATCGATGATGACATACTACTCAGGCTCCCTAAACAACAGGCTCGCCCCAGGCTTCGTGCCAACGCATATATACTGATCCATCCGACCCATTATGGCACGTCTAGCTTCGTATACGTTTCTTCGGTCCCACCAACACTCCTCTGACATTTCTTCTCAACGAGCACTTAGACCATGGTCGAACCACGCCGCAACGGCAAAGGATCCAACATCGTCGGGCCGCGCAACCCCGACCGGGAGCGGCAGAACCCCGACACAATGTGGTAAACTAGACACGGTCAGGGATAGGCACGGGATAGGCGCGGGATAGGCATCCCTTTATGGGTCGGGATAGGCCAGTGATTGTGACCGTGACAGGTGCCCTCGTTCTAACCATATCCCTAACCTATTCCCGACAGGGATATTCGCCATTGCCCGTCGTGTGTGTGGGAAATGTGCATATAATGTCCGAATTTCGCACATGCAACAAAGAGATCCTCAGGAAACTGCGCTTTTCTCAGATTTTTGGAAGTCGAACTGCGTTTGTTGCCCCCGGTGCCAGCCGTTCTTCGAACGTACATCGGAGTTCGCAATTTAATGCTGGTCACGAGCCTAGTAAGCTGCGCCACCTCAGCCACTGCGGAGCTCGAAATTCCGGTGGCCCATCAACTTCAAGTCGCGTACACACATGTCCTCCTCCTCATTCTACCATATTGTTCCTACCGCTCCGCGCAGTGCTGTTATCTCAACGCACCGACATACGAATTTTCCAGTAGATTGAGATCCTGGGGACATCTTCTTCAGGGCCACCGAGAACATGCCGTTGTTACGGATCGAAGTCTGCGACTTCAAGTCTTACAGGTAGCCCTCAATCTCGAAAACGATTAACATATGTTGACTCCTGAGCTCAAAGAGGGCATCAGACCATCGGCCCCTTTACCAACTTCACCTCTGTCATTGGGCCAAATGGCGCAGGAAAATCCAACCTCATGGACGCCATCTCCTTCGTCCTGGGAGTGAAGAGTGCACAATTGCGCAGTAGCCAGCTGAAAGATCTCGTGTACCGAGGTCGGCGTCTCGCCAGAAGTGAGGAAGGGGAAGAGGACGAATCGGAGGACGAGGATGAAGAGGAAGGAGAGGGCACGGCGAAGAAGGCATGGGTACTTGCCGTCTTCCAAGACGAGAGCAGTAAAGAGTGGCGCTTCCAGCGAACGTGAGTATTCCCGTTTAGACTTAGCATCCTCTCACATCTTTGCGTAGCATTACGACTACGGGCGCATCAGAGTACAAGCTCAACAACCAAGTGGTGACGTACTCTGCGTACAACGCGGCGCTCGTCTCGCACAACATCCTCGTCAAGGCGAAGAACTTCCTCGTGTTTCAGGGAGATGTTGAGGCCGTCGCGTCGCAGTCGCCGAAGGAGCTTGCGCGGCTCATTGACCAGATCAGCGGCTCGCTCGAGCTCGCGAGTGAATACGAGAAGGCGAAGGATGCGCAGGAGCGTGCGACGGAGAACGCGACGTTCAACTTCACGAAGCGCCGCGGCATCGCGGGCGAGATCAAGCAGTACAGGGAGCAGAAGACAGAGGCGGAGCGTTTCGACGCGCTCTGCCAAGAAAAGGTGCGCCGCGGGAGTCTCAATGTCAAGCAAGTTTTCGCTGACAGCGGCTTGTGTGTCGAAAGGATGAACTCGTGCTCCGTCGGATCCTACTGAAGCTATACCACATCGAACAAGAATTGCAGCAACATGCGCAGGCGATCCGCAACCAGAACCGGACGCTTGCAGGGCTGCGAGAGGAGCAACGGAAGCACGAGCAGGAACTTGAAGCAGCTCGCGCAGAGCAGGCGCGTGCTCGCTCGAGCGTGATGCAGAAGGAGAAGAGGATCAAGAAGGCTGAGAAAGCGCTGGAGGGCAAGGTCTGTGCTGCCTGTTGTCAGCAGCGAGTGCGCTACACGCTGACGACGACTGCCAGAGACCCGATCTTGTACAGGTCGAAGCGCAAATCCAGCACTCTCAGCGAAGGCGCGACAACGCGATGAAGGAGAGGGAGAAGGCGGAGCAGGCAGCGGAGAAGCAGCGAGAACAAGTACGCGTACTGCGGGCTGATCTCGAGAGGGTCAAAAAGGCCGCAGATGATGCCATGGGTGAGATTCGCGCGCATACAAGTCAGCCATGATACCAACATCTTATTGACAGAGGCGCAGCGAAGAGCGACCCAGAACAACCTTTCACTGAGCGAGGAAAGCCTTGAGGAATACCGTAGTTTGTAAGGCGACGCAACCCAACCCTGTGTCCTCATCATCTGACGACTGCACCAGGAAGGCACAAGCGGCCGTGCTCGCTGTCGAGGAGCGCCAGTCGCATGAGACTCTGAAACGGGATGAACGGACCTCCGCCCGAACCCTCGCACAGCTCACGGAGAGGCTCGAAGCGCAACAAGAGAAGGCGCAGAAACTGCGGTCAGACCGCGATGCGCAGACTGACAAGCGGAAAGAGGTACATCCAGCAGTGTCGCTGGGGGTAATGTGTTACACTGACATTGTGTCCTACAGCTGGAGGAAAAGATCAAAGAGTTCAAGGAAAGGCTGGACCATGCCAAAGCCGAGCTGGAGAAGCAGCAGTCCGAGCGTACGAGGATTGCGTAGGTACCAGACGTGCGATGCGTTACGGTTCGCTGATGGTGTACCAGGAACCTCGAGAAGGAGATCAACGAGAAACTCGTGGATGTGCACAACAAGTTGCTTCAGGCAGGGGTGGACCAGAAAGAGTCCGAGCGCGAGGCGAAGATGAAGGAGACCCTATCGAACTTGCAGCGCATCTTCCCAGGTGTTCGCGGGAGAGTCATCGACCTGTGCAAGCCCACGCAACGGAAGTACGAAACGGCCGTATCCGTCGTGCTCGGGCGCAACATCGACGCTGTGGTCGTCGATGAGGAGAAGACGGCTATTGAGTGCATCGAGGTGATTACTCTACGCCCTATAACGTTCGTGTGGGGCTCACGACCGGTGCACAACAGTATATGCGCATACAGCGTGCTGGGCAAGCGACCTTCATTCCGCTCGACACCATCCAAGTGAAGCCCACCAACGACAAGTTCCGCTCATTCGCAAAGGGTGCACGCCTCGCAATCGACGTGATACAGTTCGACCCCGCCGTTGAGCGCGCGATGCATCATGCCTGCGGGAATGCACTTGTGTGTGACACTTACGATATCGCAGCTTATGTGTGCTACGAGAAGAAGCAGGACGTCAAAGGCAAGTGTGGTTCATTCGGGGATGAGCAGCGAGCTGATGATAAACGTAGCCGTAACTCTTGAGGGTACGATCATTCACAAGACTGGTATGATCACCGGTGGGCGGAGCACCCATGGAAACGGGCGCAAGTGGGAAGAGAAGGACGTGCAGGGTACTATTGTCATCCGCATTGAGAAGTGCGTGAGACTGACGTGGCTCCAGGCTTACAGCGCGTCCGCGACAACCTGCTCGGTGAGCTCCGCGAACTCAACAAGTCAAAACCTCGCGGCAAGGCGGACGAGATGGAGGCGGAGATCAACAGGCTTGAGTCGACCCTCACTGTTGCAAGAGACGACCTCAAGGCGTGCAGTCTGCGCTTGGACGGCATCAAGGACGAGTTGAAGCATGTTGAGCGCGAGATTCGACGTATCGAGCCTGAGTTGCGCAAGGTGTGTATTGTTACGCGGGTTCTCGTGGTATAGATTGCTTACGTGCATTGTGCAGGCTCAGAAAGACTACGATAAGTTGAAGGAGAAGATCGACGAGCTTGCCTCCGTGATCAACGAAGCAGAGGACGGGGTCTTCGCCGACTTCTGCGAGAGCATCGGCGTAGAGAACATACGCGAGTACGAGGAGCGCCAGCTGAAGGTTGCCACGGCCGAGAGCGAGGCGAGACTGCAGTACGAAAAGCAGATTGCACGTCTCAGCCATCAGTGCGTCTTCCATTGCTCGTATTATGCCCTCGCTCTGCTGATATGCATCCATCTTTCGAGGTCGAGATTCATTGAGGAGCAACTGCAGACTACTGAACAGCGCGTCCAAACTATCAATGACATGATCACGACGGAGGAAGCTAACATCGCTCGATATCATGAGTCGCAGGAGACTATCCAGAACGAGATCAGAGAAGCGGAAGAGGCGATCACTGAATTGCAGGACGAGCTGAAAGAGCTGACCGAGGACCTAGAAGAGAAAACAAAGGTTGTCGAGCAAGTCAAACGCACCACCCTGAAGTCGTCGAAAGCTCTTGATCAGGCCTTGAAAGAAATTGCCACGAGGGTCAGCGCATACACTAATGCAGCGTTTTTACGGCCTCATTGTTGGTCCTCAGAATGACGAGATTGAGAAGCTTGGTCTCGAACGCTCGTCAATCTATCGGAAGTGTAGGCTAGATGAAATCCGGCTACCACTCGTCGAAGGCAACCTGAAGAATGTCCCAATGGAGGAGGTAAGCCCACGCTGCTTGTGTTAGTCGCTCTCTCTCATCCTCCGTAGAATTTACGCGATGAGGTGGCCATGGACGTGGATGAGGACGAGGAAGGTAGTCAGAGTGTCAAGCGAATCCCTGACTACGGCATAGAGGTCGACTTCGATGGTCTCGAGGACGAAGACAGAGAGGTATGTGTTATGTACCAAGCGCGAGGTGTTGTGACCCAAGCCCGAACACAGGACGGCTCTGCGGAGGCCTTGGCAGAAATTGACTCGCAGATCTCGAAAGTCAACTCGGAGATCGAACGCTTGGCGCCCAACATGAAAGCGATGGACAGGTACGAATGAACATGATTGTATCGCCCAATTTCTTCACATCTTTTTACAGGCTAGACGATGTTGAGGCGAAACTCATGGAGACAGAAAAGGACGCAGAGAAGGCCAGGAAAGATTCCAAGAATGCTCGTGACCACTTTAACGACATGAAGCGCCGCCGGTAAGACACAATGATCCGTCCCTGATTGCACACAGTTGATAACAGACAACGCAAAGCTGTGACCTATTCAACAAGGCCTACAACCATATCTCCGAGCGCATTGACCAGGTGTATAAGGATCTCACCAAGGGCAAGGCGGCGCCTATGGGCGGGGTGGCATACCTCAGCTTGGAAGACAGCGAGGTTCGTGTCAAACCCTTGCGCGAGCGATACCTTATGGATTGACAACCTAACAAAGGAACCGTACAACGCTGGCATCAAGTACCATGCCATGCCACCTATGAAGCGTTTCCGAGACATGGACCAACTGTCGGGAGGGGAGAAGACCATCGCAGCGCTGGCTCTACTCTTCGCTATCCACAGGTACGCCGGCCCTATTTGTGCGGCGCGCTTGGCTGACATCCTCGCAGTTACCAGCCTTCTCCGTTCTTCGTCTTAGATGAAGTCGATGCGGCGCTGGACAACACCAATGTAGCCAAGATTGCTAACTACATCCGCTCACATGCTTCGGAGACCTTCCAATTCATTGTGATCAGCCTCAAAGGATCACTGTACGAACGCAGCAACTCCCTGGTCGGCATCTATCGAGATCAGGATGTCAATAGCTCTCGCACGCTCACTCTCGATGTAAGCCGAGACTTCTGTGTGCAGTGCGCCTAGCCAGCTGATGCATCCACACAGTTGACTCAATACGACGAATAACTTTCCAGTCTTCCGCTGTCATTGTTCTGTACGATTTTGTGCGCTTGTCCATGTGTTGTTGTCCTAGTACTGTGATGTGATGTGTTGTAAGTTGTACCATAATCCGCGAGATTGTATCAGTAGCATAACCATATACATAATAATAACGAACCGAACGGGAAGCAGAATCGTAGGGAACGGACGAGGGTGCCGTCGATGAATGCTCTACAGTATATTACCACTCGAGACCACGGTGACAGGGTGGACGAGTGAGGATAGGATAGGATATAGGGGTAACGAAGGAACGTGCGTGTGCCCACCTCACAGAGCCTGTCCGATCTCACTCTGCCCTCCAAACGTAGTAGTGCTAGCCTCACGAACAAGGATCCCAGGGCGAGATGGAGAAAGGAAGCCATTGTCCTGCTGGGAATGGCGGGAATAGTCAAAGTAGGAATCGAGCACAGAGAGCTGGTCCGCGGGAAAATCTGTGGGAGGTACAGGGAAATCCGAAAGGCCAGACATTCTTGATGCCTCCGTGCCAGAAGTGATGAAGCTTGAACGAGCATTAGAAGAGATGGGACCAAGACTGGAGTAGCCGGAGTGCACGCGCGGGACAGGAATGTCCTGTCCTCCGTGGTCCTCTTCCTGTTCCTTGTTTTCACGTAAATAGTGCACAAAGGAGAGACGGGTAGAAGAGCGCCGAGGACTGGAGACTGCAGCTGGCGTCGTCAGGGCATCAATGTTGCCGACACGCATGTGACCCGCTACGACGAGAGTCAGCTTAAGAAAGAGGAGACGCGCAGCAGTCAGGGGACTCACCGTCCGACGACTCTTGGGGGGAATACTCCAGTATAGATGAGGCCCGTGAAGACTCCGCAACATCCTCTGGCACATTGATCGTCGGCTGGGCAAGCGAGATCGTCTGGTCGAGTGTAAAGCGTAGGGGAGGTGACGAGGCTTCGGGAGGCGTACTCGTTCCCGACGAAAGGCCGGACAGCACTTGACTTGGGTCGGGACTTGCGTTCTGTGGACGGAGCCCACGCAAGCCACCAATGCGCCTCCCATACATCGGTGACTCCTCAATCTCGTCCATTGAATCTTCGAAATCCTCGGCGAGCTGGCGGGTAAGGGTCGTCAGGCCGCTGACGCTCCGTGTGCTCACGCTGCTACTGGGCTGCCGTGAGGGCGCGGAGCGACGGAAGCCGACATCACTGCCGTCCTCAGGCGTCAACGCGCGGGGTGGCGGCTGGTAGAACAGGTCACGGAACCGCTCGAGGTCGTCATTCGCACTGAGCGAGCGGGGGGAGAGCGGCGGCGAAGAGTCGTGCGAGATCACACCAGGCGAGGAGCCACTCGAGTGCCCGTTGGCCGCCAGGCGGTCGCCAGTCGGCTGCAGACGGAACGAGGGAGGGTTCATGAACTCCATCGGGGACGACGCCAGAGTGTGGTTCGAGGACGAGCGCGCTGTTTCGCGGCGGCTCATACGCAGGTGCAGCCTCGCAGATGGGTCCTCGATCGGGACGGGCCGTAGCTCTAAATCTTCTGGGGGCGGGGCTCCCACAGGTGCTGCCGCGTCCCGCAAATGCTCCAAGCTCTCACTGGTACCCAGCCCGCTGTCCACGCTCCCGCGCCCCCTCAGCGTCTCCGTGAGGGCGTCGGCGAAGCCCCACTCGCTCATGCGCTTCGACTGGGGGCCGTATGGGTGCGAGCTAGCAGGCGGCCCGAGCGTGTCTGCCTTCGGCCGCTTCTTCTGCTCTACGGGATGGACCATGATGAAGGGCGAGTAACGCAGCTGCTCGGGCCGGATCTCGCGAATGTGGCCCGGGGTGAGTTCCGCATACATGCTGCTCGTCGCGTCTGCCGGGATCTCGACCTCCTGGCCGTCCTCGTCCGTAGCGGCGTCGACGCTGACCACCGGCTGCACGGGTGTCTGGTGGGGCTCCGACTTGGCCCACACCGCTGGAACAGACGCATATGGATGGCTCGTCTGTGAAAAGGGCGCATACGGGTGTACGAGCACGGGCTGCCGGTGTCGCTCGAGGGACTCCTTCCTGCTGACTTCATCGCGCTGCGGTTCCGACGGATGCGACGCAGATCTGTCTCGTTCGGACGAAGATGAGCGGACGGGGAAGGTCGCACCTTGCGCATACGGGTGCGCAGGGAGCCGCAGGCGCTCACGCCCCTCGTATTGCTGCCTCGCGAGCTCGTCCGAGGGCGTCGGGGTTGATATCGCGATCCCCACCTCGCCTGAGCTTGACTTCGCAGACGAAGGAGCCGGGGACAGGCCGTGCAGGCCCCCGGGCCCAGCCACGACCGTCTGCGCGCCCCCGTGCTCGGGCGGCGTGACGACGACGACGTTCTCGTGATGCCCGTGTTCCTCCCTTCGCACCTGGTCCTGTAGTCTGAGCACGCGCGTATCCTGCCGCCGCATCGCGCTCTCGAACGCGTCCGCCTTCTCCTCCGCGGGCGTGCCGACCTTCTCTCGTCCCCCCTCGAAGACACGCTCCGCACTCGCGAACCCGCAGAAGCCCGCCGCAGACGACGCGGTGTGCCGCACGAGTCGCAGCGCAGACTTGCCGAGCGAGTTCGAGCGCTGGTGGTGCCCGCGGCCGTGGCCCGTGCCCGACCCGCCCCACATGAACGACTCCTCCGTGCGCCCCTGCGAGGACGTCGCGGTGCCGACCGAGTTCGAGTGCGCGTGCGACCGAGTGCGCGCATGCGAATGCGACGTCGACGTGCCCACTCCGACTCCGCTCGCATACGTCCCCGTGCCTTCATCCTCCGTCCGCAGGCCCTGCGACTGCGACTTGGACTGCCGCAGCCGGATGTGCACCGTTGGCGGGCGCGACTGGTTCCCGAGCAGCGTGCGCTCAGCAAGGACGCCGAACGCGGACTCTCGCGCGGGGGGCTGCGCGTGCGCTGCAGCACTGAGCGTCTTCGCGCGGGCGCGGGAGACAGACCGGGCACGCTTGTTTTGGAAGGAGTGCGTCGCCTGGGACTGCCACGCCTTGCGGTCGGCTTCGAGCTGCCTTCCCTCCTCGAGAACTCTGTGGAAGGATAAATGAATACACACACTATACCTCCGCTGACAAGCTGGGGATGACGCGTGAAATGGAATGGACGCCGGCGCGGGCGCCCACGCGGCAGGCATGATGGGAGGAAGGCGGTATTAAAGCGAGCGAGGAGAGGACGACGTACTTGGTCAGTGAGGGCACTGGGCTGGGCAGCGCCAGATCGTCCAGCGCGAAGCTCTTCGGCCTTGGCGGTTTGAAGCTCGTCGGTGCCATACTTATACCCCTCTCGTGTCTATCGCCGCTGCTGCGTCTCACCTCCGCCGCCTCTCTCTCCACCGTGATACGCGACGGGCCTGCGACGGGCTGCCCTGGCGGGCTTGCGCGCGCCCGCGACTCCTGCGCTGTCAACAACGGTTCGTGACTATCAGCAGTCATACCAGTATCAGGCGCATTGGATGAACCTGTGGTAGGCTCCCTCACCGCGCGCGACTGATAGTACGTGATCGTGTTCGGGAGCACGGGGCTCCCTGGCGGGCTCACGATCCGCCCGCTGCTTCCTCCCGGATCGACACGAATTGCGAATCGCGGCCGCGGCAGGATGAGTGCATCGCACCACGTCTCCGGCGAGAGCCAGCGGTGCTTCCCCCTGGGCGCAGAAGCCGGTGGTGGTGCAGCTGACCCGGCCCCAGCCCGCAGTTGGGCATGAGAGGGTGGGTGGCGCAGGTTCGGCGTGGAGATAGAGCCGCGGATGCCCAAGCGGTCCCGGGGCGTAGGCTGGAGGAAGGCGGGCGGGGGGTGCGTATGTGACGGCTTAGGTGTCACTCTGCGCTTGGACGGGGAACGGCGGACGGGCGAGATGGGTGAAGATGGGGCAGGAGGAGGGGTGGGGATACGGGGTGGTGTGGAGGTCGTAGCGGTGGTGGAGTAGGGGAAGGCGTACGGATGGCGGCGCGGGAGCGGCACGTTTTCTGTCTGCGGCGGCGGATGGTGGTCTGTGCTCCCCGACGTCTTGCGCGACAGCTGGCCCGCAGAGGAAGAGTGGCGGACGCTCAGTCCGCGTCGGGTGCCCAGGGTGAGGATGCTCGCCAGACTGTGTCGCGTCGTCTCATGCTTCGGGGGTGGTGCCTCCTGCGGCTCCCGCATCGGCACCGGGGCCTCGCCTACGCCGCCCGCCTGGTCCAGGTGGATGATGGAGTTGACGTTCGGAAGGGGCATGCTGCGCGTGGCGGAGAATGCGCGATTGCGCGTGGTGGGTACCACACGTCCAGACGAGGTGAGAGCAGGAGCGTCGGAGTGCGCGCGATCGCGGTTCATGCGGGCGTACCGGTCCTCCGCCCTTGCCAGTGGATCCTGCGCCAACCACCCGCTCACAAGGTTTCCCCAGCTGTCGCGCTCCACTCCACTTTCAGGCATGCCGCGCGGGGGCTCGTACGGTCCGCTGTAGGGTATGTACCAGTCTTCTTGAGCGGGCGGGTCGGCGTCGGGCTCGCGGGCGAGAGGAGAGGACGGGCCGCTGCGAATGAGGCGGGAGATGCGGGAGAAAGGAGAGTGGTGGTTCTGTGTCTTCGCCGCCATGCATGGGTGCCCAAGCGCGAGGACTCGCAGGAAGGAGTGACAGATGGAAAGAGCGGTGAATGATGATCCGGGCTCTGCGCCTCTGCCAGTTGTCAGTGCAGGACAAGCAGACGGGCTTGCTGTGCGACGCACCTCTCGCCGACGATAGCTTGTAGTGCTGGCTTAGCGCACAACACCCGAGGCGAAGTTGGCGAACACAACCAAGTCCAGAACAGGCAATCAGCGACCGGCTAATCAGAGACAGAGTCAGAATACGATTCGGAATACCGATAGTTGGTGAGCGAGTGAAACCTCGGACTCGTCTTTTCGCGACAGCAAACGCACAGGACCCACGAAAGCCCAGGAACAGGTTGAGACGGAGGAAGAGGGCCAGAAGAATCAATTTCGTTTCAGGCCTTTTTCGGTTGATGGTTTGCAGCCAAAACCAGACAAACAAGCACGTGATCGCACGGCCTCGCGAGCCCACCATCCAGAAATGCACTCGCAGGATTTTCGTCGCTCAGGATGGTATGCTGCAAGAGACGATGAACTGGAAGGCCCTGGTGGATACCGCAAAGGGAGGTAGGAGGTAGCCACAACGGCACTGCCGGCGGTGAGTATCGCACATGTACACCTGTCTAAATTGACGCGGGCTATCTCGGAGGCGAGGAGACACCGTAGTGGCACTGGCTAGCAATGCGTATAGCGGAACGCTGTGCTACAACCTGTAGTCGAGGAGAGGCTCAAAGATGGCGGTGACTGGTCTTGAAGCTTGGGACTCAATGGGAGCCTGATCGTTGACCGACCTACGTTTGATAGTGTCACAGCCATAGGCAATATATCTTCGCATACATCCTCGTCCTGATCCATGCCGCACAGCCGCCTCCTCGCGCACACAGACGGCATGCGCACGATGCCCTCGCACGCACGCACGCACGTTCGCCCTCTCGCGCATATGCATGGCGGCGCACACCCTCTGGCTGCATCCCCGCGCTCACGTCGCCCACAAATGGCGCACCCATGACGCCTCCAACGCACGCTAGCTCTCCCGCTCATGGCGGCGGCACTTAAAGTTAAACAATAATCGATGATTGGTCGCACCCCAGAGGCAAGCGTAGACTTACGGAATGCGTAAGTCTACGTCACACGTGCACCCGCCGCTGTCCGCATTTGGCACCGGTCCGTGCGCCGCCTTGCCTCCAGTGGGCTGTGGCGCACGATCGGCCGCTGCCTCTCCACATCTGGCCGCGTCCCGGCGTCCCGACCGCCGCGATTCGCGTCTGCAACGCAGATGCGAAATCTACCCTGCTCTGCCATCTCGCACCCTCGCGCTCTATACTCACACGTCTCTTGCCTGGTTGCATAGGATGGGCCACTAGTGCTGTCCCCATCGCGTTCCCTCTCTGCTATACCCAGTATGGTAGGCAATCCCGCTCGCCTCCAGCACCTTGACATGTACACCGCCTCGATCTCGCCGCGGACATCACCCTGTTTGTGGCATTTTGACTATCTACGTCTGCTGTGGTTTGGTGAGTACTCTATGCAAGCACTTGAGTATATGCCTTCCATGCACATCAAGGTGAATGCCTGCCCGACGTGGGCGGCTCAAGTTGATTTTTTGGGCCTGGAGCATCCGGGCGTGGGGTGCATGAGCATGCAGTGCACATTGAGCTTAGCATATGGTATTGTGATGGCGCAGGCAAAGCAGAGAATCTATCAGCTTGGTCGTTAGCCCAGAAAGTAGGGGGTCGGGGATGGTGCTTGCGCCGCTACGATTGGTTCGTTCTTCTGCCGAGGTGTGTTCAAGTCGGCTGCCACGGGGTGACCTTGTAGGGTGAGTATCTACCTGTCTTATGCGCCATGCACTATGCGTACGATCCTCCCCTCTAATTCTTATCTCCATGCCAGTTCTCTTCAATATATGAGTTGACTGCGTCATTCCGAAAGTTTTCGCGGTGGCTGAAGGACTCGGAGGCGTGGCTGAGGGAGGGCAGGCAGGTCAAAATATCGTGAGGAGTGTGCACCCTTCGAGTATACCGAGGGTAGCCCAGGGTATCGGGACTCGCACGTTGTAGGGCCGTTCACCTCCGGATATGGCGAAGGAAACCCAGTGTCAGCGGACGTCGGCGGCTTGGGAGAGCGTGCCTAAGCCGAACATCTCTGTGTCGGTGCGTAGGACAATATGGGATCCTTTCGCGAAGCGGATTGCGGGTTCCTCATTCACCGTCCAAGGAGTCATCCCTCGTGCTCCTCCAAACTGCGGGCGCGGTAGGACACTGACGATTGTTACGTTTTCGCCAGCTGGTGCACTGCTGAGGAGGGGAGGAAGAGGGATATCTGCGGACGATGAGGCTGGTGAGGGTTTCTTGTCCATTAATTAGTCCATTTGCTCTGACTTTCGGCATAGTCGATTGGGTGGGTCTTGCGCCGCGAGTGTGGTCTGACCTACTCGTAATAGACGAAATCCCGGGCGTATCTCTCAGCGTTGACGTGCATCAGTGACCACGTTCTCTTCAAGCAAGATTACGTCAAAGTGCCACCATAATTCTGAAACGGGCATATCATTGTTCGCCTGCCTTCATCCAGGTGTCAATTCCTGAGTGAGGAAGCGCTATTCATCATTTCGCTGGTTGCCTGCGGATGCTACCCAGAGTCTCGCCTGTACAGGTGTGTTATCACCTCACTCATATCTGTTCGAGATATCTAAAAACATACAATAGCTGGTGTTTGTGACCGGCAGGGGTGCAGTCCATTTTCCATAAACATGAGAGTCAACGTTTCCGTTCAGTGAAGAATAAGTACACCGAGCATCCCGCGTGTAGATACGGGTGGGAGCCGAACTACCTATCTCCTCCTCCTCCTCCACGTGGATAATCAAATTTGCCATGATCTGAACCTGTGACCACTGCAGTACTCTCGGCCCCACTCTTCCAACACACTATACATAGTATGCTGCTTACCAAGTTGTCGCGGGACTCTTGCTAACTTTCAGCTTCGGCCCTCTCGCCGTCGTCGACTTTTCATTATCGTCCCCTGCGCCATGGCCCGCGTCCACCTGCAAGACGAAATTGCCAAGAGCCCAGAACGCATCACCGTGCACACGCAGTTCGGCCCTGTGAGGGGCGGACGCGCGGCGAATGGGGCGAGTGTGTTTCTAGGTAAGCATGCCCCATACAGCTACTTCTGCCCTCGAGCTCTATGATCTATGAGCGATCTCCGTACTATGCGTTCAGCGCGTCCATCGTCGATCGCCAGCGATCTAACACTACGTCATCTGTACCAGAGATCCCCTACGCGCTACCGCCAGGCAGGTTCGAAGACCCAAGGCCTCTGCCTACAGGATATCGGTATGAGAACAGGGATTACGTATGCGAGAGCAGATGTAAGCACTCGAGCGCCCCATGTTGTGTGTATCTAACCGTACCCTACGAATAAGATGCGGCGCAGCCAACGAACGATGGCCAGGGAGCGGGTGCGTGTATTCATAATACCGTGCGACCCGTGTTTGTCGTAACTGGTGACATTCAGGTTACCCCAGAGCGGATATGCTTGGTTTGGGGGAACCTAGCGAGGATCCGTATGTACACACAACAGACCACGACCAGCGTATACTCACAGGCTCCCAACAGTCTATTCGTCAACATCGTGACGCCACGCGAGCTTTCGGCCACGTCAAAGTATCCCGTCAAAGTCTACATTCATGGCGGGTATGCGCTGCTACGTTCCGTGCCCAGGGTATATGCGCCTCACATCTTCACGTCAGGTTTCTGCAGTTCGGCTCGCCGCATGGATTGGGCGCGCAAACGCAGTACGTCGCCGTAGAGAGGTCGGAAGTATGGGTCAACATCGGCTACCGGCTCTCCGTATTTGGTTTCCTCGCGTCAGACATCCCGAAAGTCGAGGGTAACTTCGGCTTCAAGGATCAGTGGCTCGCGCTGCTGTGGATCCGAGACAACATTGGCAAGTTCGGCGGTGAGACTCCTTGCTTGCAGGTATATGCGGATGACTGAGCGCGTTGTGCTAGGTGACCCTGCAAATATTCAACTCACGGGTTTGTCCGCGGGGGCCCACTCAGTTCACCAGATCCTCCACCACGTCTCTCGCTTGCCGGAGGGCGAGTCGTCCCCCTTCCAGTCCGCCATGCTCCAATCCAACGCGATCTTGTACGCATCACTTTCCCCTCAAAGTCCAATAACAGACTTTTACTGATATCATGCAGGACGACCCCCAAGACGCCCTCCGAACTCCGCCCTCAATTCGCAGCGCTCTGCAAGGCCCTCGACCTCGACCCCGCCTCGCCCACCGCCCTCGCCCGCCTGCGCGACCTCCCTTGGCGCGCGCTGACGCATGTTATCGAGACGGATGCAGTCGGGCCCGCCTTCGGCACCTTCCGCGGCGCGCTCGACGGCGCGTGGCTCGCGCGCACGCCGGACCCGATGGCCTGGCAACGCTCCGGCGCGTTCGCGCGGGGCCTCCGCGCACGGGGCGTGCGCAGCGTCGTTCTTGGCGACCTCACCGAGGAGTGGTACCTCTATAGCATCGCGCACCCCGTGCGCGCGCCGCAGGACGTGCGCGACAATGTGCGCCGGTACTACCCCGATACCATCGCGGACAAGATGCTTGCGTGCTACCCGCCGCTGCGGGAAGGCGCGGGCACGAAGGAAATGAAGAGGTATATGGGCGAGGTCCTCGCGGACTGCCAGCTCCACTTCCCGGTGAGGTTGTTAGCGCGGGACCTGCTGAATGCGGGATTTCCGGTGCTCCGGTACGAGATACGTTGGACGCCGGAGCAGTTCCGGCCATTCGGTGAGTGCAGAGACCATTCGTAGCTGTGCGGTCTCTTCATATGACCATGTATGCGCCAGGCTATGTGACCCACGGGACGGACCGATTCCTCTGGACTATGTGCTTGCCCGCACTGAAGGCTGTGCAGGTCGTTGCCGCGCGTACGTGGCTCGACGTAGTCGACGCGGAGACGAAGGCACTGGAGGCGGGGCTAAACGCAAATGCGCGCGATCCGAGGAAGGTGCTCGCGTTGCGTGAGGATAAGGCCGCCGCGTGGAAGGAGGACGAGAAGTGGGATCATCTCATGCGCCTGCGAGTAGCAATCCCGACGGAGAACGAGGCCGTGGTTGGTAAATTGTAATGTATAACTGCCATAACTGCGTTGGTCACTGTATAGTCGTCGGCCAAGTGGCTACGTACCCTGAGTCGTGTACATGTCGTGCAGGTGGAGATATAAGGACCGATTTCAACTTCAAGGCCAAACAGACTTGGAGGAATTCTGAACCACACAATCATCCCAGGACAGCACGCGAAAGCATACCGACGCTGTCGTGAATTCAGCTAGTGCCCCAAGAGGGCGTTGTACTGGTGGATATAGTCTGTAGACATATTCAACAGAACTATCAGCGCCGCGTCACCCTGCCTGCCATGTCGTCTCCCCTCACATGCCAACCAGCGTACAACTTGGCAGTGGTTGACCTGGCTCTGTGTCGCGATGGACAGCCCGCGAAGTATGGAGCTAGAGCCACACTGATCATCAGTGGTACACCTACACAAAGTACGGGTGAGGACTATCAGCCGTACCACAGCCTCGCAGTGAGCTTCGACCGTGACTGTCAGAGACCACAGCACGGCACTGTCCATAGGCAAAAGTGTCCTTCACCCTCGATGACGACGGAGAGCACGTTGAAGACTATGCTCCATGGCAACGAGATGTATATGGAAGCCTGAAACATCTCATTCAGATTCGTTCGATACGAGACCCTCAATCCTTTTCATATCGGAGTGGCATGAAATGCATAAATACAGAGCTACCGAGTCAATCAATTTGTCTGCGCCCCAACAGCCTAGTTGTCGCTCGTTAGCATTGCCGAAAGGGTCACAGACAGAAAGACATACCAAGCGTTTGAGGTGCTCCATGAACACCTGCAAACTGACGTCGTCCGTGAAGATCGCCTGACCAGCGCTAGCTCCCGCAGCAGTGCCATACATGCTCGTTGACATGTGCGTCGTAGACGGGTTGAGCTTCGACAGCAAGAAACGGGCCTGACTGCCGCCCTGGTCGCAGACAATGTAGCGCGGGATTGGGAACCGGTCAGCGAGCAGTTCCTGCGCGTCGACGACGGGCGCCTCCAGCAGCTCCTTGAAGTTTTCGTAGCCCTCTTGGTCCTGGTACCCAGCCTTGCGCCACTGCGCGATGGTCTCACCGTGGAAGATAAGGATGTGGAAGAAGGTATCAAGCAGGAGAATGACGTCGGGCTTGATGGAGATGCTGTCGAGGAGGACAGGCTGGGGTGGTGTATCGAACGTGTAGGACATAAGTGTGGGCTGAATCATGATGAGCGAGTCGTTCACGTCCTCCTCGTTGAGAATATGCCTGCATTGATCGTCAGAGCACTGGTCGCTGCCACAACCTTGGCCACGTACCTATAGAACGCAGTCTCGTCCGGACTGTTGTTGAAGACTTGCAAGAACTGACTTCTCCGCAGGTGGAACATGAACTGCGGGTAGATACTGAAGTTATCGGACAGTCGGAACGTGGACGGGTCCTCCTTCCTGTAGTCCGCGAACTTCTGGCACAGCCGGATGAGCATACGGTCCAGCCACCGGAGTACGTCCGGCGAGTCGTCGATCTCGGCCTTGAACACGGCGATACGCGCCATGAGCACCGCTGCCGCCTCCTGGTCAAACGATGCCGCAATGCTCGGCGACCCCGCCTCTGCGAAATTCCGCGCGATCGTTGTCACACGCAGGCGCATCTGCCCGGATGAGTGCTGGTAGTGCGTGACGAATTGGATGAGTCCGCGCGAGCCGGGCTGTAGTGGCTGTCCCGCCGGTGTCACGACCTCGAAGTACACTGCCGCCGCTGTGCGTGTTGTGACTGAATTGATCTTCCATGCCGATGTCTGCCCGATTCCAATCTCGGTCTCGCCGACGCATGCCGACTTCTTGCCTGCAGAGATCGCATGCCCAATCAACCCGGAGACCTTCAGCTCCTTTGTGGTTTGCACGTCGAAAGTCGCGTTGAAGCCCATCTCGAGATGACCTTGTTCATCCTTGTTGAATATGCGGAGGAAACTTTGCTTGAAGATCGACGTCGCAAACGAATCGGAGAGTACGATCACACCGTTCGTTGAGTTCGGCAGGGACTTCATCTCGAGCAGTCCAACTTGGTCAAGACAGCCGGCGAAGAGATCGACGACATGGCCGTTGTTGGACGCCCGCTTTGCAAGGCCTTCGTAAAACTTTACAGACGCCGTTAGCAATCCTCAACATCGGACAGTGTCGATGACGCACCTTAACGGCCCGCTTGTAATGTTTCGCACTGTCCCGATCGATGTCGTGGTGCGATCGTATAGGCTCCTTCAACTCGTTGCTGACAACCATACCGGGGCCCTCTGTGGGAGAGCCACCAGCGAATACCATGATGCGCGCGCCGGTATTGGGGAAGGTCGTCTCAAGCGGAGTGTTAGCAAGTTCGCGAGAATAAAAACTGAACCACTCACTTCCAACAGCCCAACAGCAACTGACACGGCAACGCCAGTGCATCGCAGCGGCCGCTTGCCAGAGGCGACAGGCCATGGGTCCTGGGCGAGGGTTTCCAGGATGCCGGTGAGTTGGAACTCGCACTGCGAGACAGGAAGCAGGAAGCGAGCCGCTCCGAAAGTCTGCATGGGTTGACCAGGACGAGGAGCGGCCCGGTTCTGCGAGCTCAGGCCGAGCATGTCCTGAATCTGCTTTGGACTGTACTCCTTGGCTCCGCGGAACACATACGACTTGTTGCATTCCGCGTAGCCTAGTTCGTGCACTTGCGCCTAGGAACTCTATCAGCTTGGGTGGGGCATAAGGCTCAAGTACACGCACCATGGTTCCGAACGTAATCAGACCAACAAGAGCAAAAGGCGGCAGCAAGCTTAGACTGACAGTGATTGCATCGCGAAGCGCCTTCAACTCCTCCAGCTCCTCAAAACAAGTGTCCACGACGAAGAGGAAAACAGGCGGGACTTGGGCTGGCCGAGAAAGCGTGTATTCTATGGTCGTGTATTTTGGCAGGAGCTCGGCAGGAAGGTTTGTGTTTGAGATGTCCTTATAGTGAGGGGGGAACGCGTTGCGCTGCAGACAGAATGGGCATATCCAGAGCTTTCCGCGAATGTCAATTTGACTGCAGGGCCGTTATCACTACGCGTCAAGCAACATCATGAAGACTCACCAGTAAGGGTTGAGGACGGCGCGACATGGCGGTTTGCAAGTTACAGGCTCGTACAGGACTGGGGGTAGGTCCTCGCGCACTTTCAAGGGCGTGTAAAGGGCCGAGATGGGAACGACTGTACGCGTCGCCTCTATCCTCGACGATGGCCAAACGTTCCAGGACAGGCGAACGCCTGCACAGCCTTGTGAGTCTCCAGACTGCTTGGGATCCTCCATTCTACTCACCATCACGATCCTCTACGTCTTCAAAGTTCAACATGATAGAATATTAAGTCGACTCGCGAACTATGCTGTGCGCTGTGTCCCTACACCTGGTCGACGTGTCCTGTATGCTACTGTTTGTCTGCCACGACACCCACAAAACGATGGGTTCCCGGGGCGCGTAAGGAGTCCTGGGGATATGTCGGTCCTCGCTTTTCAGCGATATAACTTTGACGCACCTGTGCAGTAGGTGAGGAGGTGGAGGTCGGGGACTATCTCGCAGGCGAGGATGTCGGTCTGATGCGCGTTTCTTGATATGGAAGGAGCCAAACACGGACGAACATCGCAGCCAACAACCCTGCTCAGCTCAGCTTCCAGGCTACATCCCTCAGCCCGTATTTTACTCCTTCATCACTTTCAAACCGAACATGGTATACGCTAGTTGGAGATACATTACTCGGTCTGCCGCCCACGCTTATGGATTTCTGGGCTCTACGACTACCATGCGACACTCGACGACCGCCTGTTTTCTCCGAACGCCGCCTCCAACTGCTCCGCGCGAAGTCCCGACACCTCTTGTCTTCGTGTCGTCAAGTCAATGGGACTCGCGCTCTCAGGCTGGGTGAGATTCTACGCACATACTAGACCCACCGACAAGACATGATGTCGATGTGGAAGGTTGCGACAGTTGGCAACCATGTTCGCGGCATGCGGCTTTACTTGTTTAGAGGTGGATCTGGAACCTCCTGCAAGACCTGTCATGTCGGAGGCTATGATGCAACACTTCGAGGAAGGTGAGTGTCTGGCATCTGGGATGTACTTATATGGAGGGCTGGATAGCCAAGATCCACGTATGAAGCACCCATCCCGTTACGACTCTGCTTCAGTGGTCTCGCTTGCTGTCCTCACTATCGTTCTAGATGCTGTACTGATCCTTGCTACTATCAGAACTTGTCTCCCATATACGCCTCACAATGATTCCCTTCGCACCTGTCATCTTCGCCCGTGGTCCCGGTGCTCTCATCGCCCAGACATATATCTCGTCTCATCCCGCCTCAGGGCTCCTGCTCATCTCGCCACCCGTCTCCAATGATCAGCTCCGGGACTCTTCTAAGGCGCAGGGCCAGACGCTCTTGCCAACCACTCTTCCGGAGTTCGACTTCGAGCCCAAGTTTCCTTGCGCTATCCTGTGCACACAGCAAGAGACGACGGCGCTCGCAGAGAATAGATTGTGGAAAGACGATAACGTTGACAAGTTGGTAACGCGAGATGAGCAAGCAATCGATGGACAACAAGGTTTCGTCAAGATCGAACAGTGGCTGGACGAAGTCGGTGTGTAGGAATGACGACGGCGTATTGTCGAATGCCGCACACTCGGTGATATTGTGTACTCTGTCCGCATGGATCACAATCCCGTCATGTTGAAACCGCGAAACATTCTTCGTTCTTATGATGAGTTGCTTTTGTTGTGTCGACAGATGTCGCCGTAGGAAGCCTCTAACTCATGGCCACCGTCTCGGGCTTCTACCGCTGCATTTATACATGGCACCCCAGTTGTGTCGCCGGTATCTGCGTCATGTGGTATCTGCTTGTTTCTGCGAAGTTGAACATTGCTGACTCTGACCGTGCAGGCAACAATCAGTTGAGCATCTGCATTTGTACAGCCTACGAAGTCGATCGTGCCATCGAGACCAATGTCTGTCTGTCGTTCTGCGGGGCCCGACCATGAAGCACCCTTCGCATCTACCACTGCATGAAGAGTGGCCCTCCGCATCATTTAGCAGAAGATTGACCCAAAGTTCGCCTTCAACGAACATCGAGCACATGGAGGCAGCGACTCGACAATTGTCATCACAATCGTGATGAACCACTGGTTGCCTGCGGCACCTTGAATCTCAGGAGTTTGCACCTGTCACCGAGGTAGCATCCGCAACACAAAGTTGACAGCTTCTGCTACAACACCAGTAATGGGGGAATGAGAATGCAAGTCCCGCCCTATCCCCCGCCCGAGGCTCGAAACTGCAATGCATACACGGGGCATCGGCGATTAGGGAAGACGGATATGGTGTTTTATTTCAGTCCCGAAGGCCTAGACGGGTTTCGGCACAGTCTCCCAGACTTCGACGTACAGCCTCTCATCGACAGATTGTGATTGTGTGTGCGCTTCGAGGTGGACGGATATCTCGTCATATATCGGACATCACGAAGTCCTTGTATCAGAAGAGTGCAATCGCGAGATACCTACCCTAGAACATTACGCATGCCTCCAAGGACGCTGTGCAGTCCTGTGTATCCGTTGTTGACATTGATGGTATGCCCAATGCTTCACTGATGATGTCGGCGTACACTAATACAACGGGCGATGCCCATTGGCGACCTACGTAGGGAAACCCCTTAGCCACATTCCCCGAAATCAACCATAGCCCGAGTGCCCATCTAGCCGGGTGTCCGTACCGAAGGCATTTCCAAAGGTTTGAGCTGTCGCCTCACCTCCATGACCACACAGAATGAGAGTCTGACAGTTACCTCGCAATGCTCAGCGCTAAGCCATTGGTCGTTCCTCACGAAGCTACCCGGCGCTGTTGCAGGCCACTCTTCGTTTCACCGTTCTATACAGGCCGAGTATATGTGAGGAGCGTCTCCGAATCATGACAGTACGCGCGGCTGGCCTCTCCCTAACGATCCCTCAATACACCGCTGTGAGTAGAGTTGTGCCATAATCCGAGTTCGCCGCGCTGAGCGGCAGTCTGCCTTGCAGGGCGTGCCATCTTTCCTTGATTCATGTCAAACGATGTCGTGCTCTACTCAGTTGACATCTCGGATCCACGACTGGTTTATGAGCCCGCGGAAGCGTGGGGGCACTTCTGCACGCAGACAGCCGGGTCCAGCGTCACCTTCAAATTCAACGGTCGGTGTCGAACCGTGGTTCGCCGTGCTCTCCCCATTATGCTAATGCCGATCACAATGGCCAGGTACCTACGTTGCTGTCTACGGGTCGCCCAAGTCGTCGGGGACGCGCGTATTCTTTGCCCTCGACCACCAGTCGGTATTCAACTATACGAGCTCTGGAGACTCGCAGAACATACCCCTCTACTCATCGTCGCCACCCCTCAGCAATAGTTTGCACACACTCACTTTTACTACTGAAGGCACAAACCCGTTGCTGTGTCTTCACGGACTGCAATATACCGGCACCCCGGACCCCTCACCCCCAGCTAGCACACAGTCATCCCATACTTCTTCCATCACGGCTTCCTCAAACCACCTCTCTTCCGGCGCCGTCGGCGGGATCGTCATAGGCGTCGTTATCGTCGTGCTCATAATTGTCTTCACTGTGCTCTACGCGTACGGCTGGCTCCCCCGGTGGTGTAGACGAAGCAGCTGTCCGTCGAGGGAGGAAAGGATGGACATCGTTCTGGATGGTCAGTGCACCCTATCACAGATGTCTCGACATGCCCCGACTCATGAATGACACTAGATATGCCGAAGTCTCCTCCACCGGTGGGTATGGATGCATTCCGGAAGCTGCTGGTCCAGAATGCACAGAACGCAGCTATGATACGACTGGGCTCAGGCCCCAACTCGAAAAAAAGCTCATCGAAGAAGAGCTCATCGAACCGGACTCAGTCAACTGCTATATTCTCCTCCGTCGTCATCCTCACCCCGCCTGTATCTTCGTCTGGCGGGAGTCATGGTCGCTCCGATCTCAGGCCGCCGCCGAGAGCTCTGCGACCACAAAGACCAACTACACCCATACTCTCACTACATGTGACAAATTAGGAAGTACATAATCCTTGAACACTCGTTTGACCCCAGACGCTTGATAAAACTTGAACCCAGATACTGTCACTACGGACTAGAACTCGCGTGTATCTAATATAGACCATATACTACTGTCGCTGTCTTGGCCTTGTCATTGCGTATACCATGACAGTGACCCAATTTGCCGCAAGGTCCACGCTTGCGGCGAGTCGCATGTGGGAATACACCACACGCAGTTGCCGGTGATGACTAAACTCACGGGCGGCAAGCACTTCGGGGTGGCTAAAATGGATACCTCCTCCTCCTCGGACTAGTACTGTGTTCAAGAGCGACCCTCATCTCAGCGGCGATGACCCTCTGCTCAACCTATCTGGGTGGCTGTAAACCAGCGCACGGGGCATATCTAGAGTTGGTGGCGAGCATATCGAGACTCGGCGTAATCATCCACGACAGCGCGGGGCACCGCATGGACGGCGACACCGCGTCACCGGTACCCATTTCATTCATTCACGGTTTCACACAGACCTCACCAGATGACGGTATGACTCAACGAAGTTCAACACTACGAGCGACGCTGGCCTCGCGCCCATGTCGAATCATCGTCAGCCGACGTCCTCGAATTCCCTCATTTAGACCGCACCATTGAGGCCGGGGAAGACATACACAGCATGCGGGTGTACTGTACTCCATAAAGCCATGGAGATGCACTGACGTGCAAAGCACACCGGTGTAACAACTGAAAGTGATGATCAACATGATGCTTATGAGTTCTCAATCTGCTTCAAGTACGTTTCGCTTCGCGTCTTTCAAGTGAGTGGTGAAGCGGGCTCCGCATCATCCCCCTCCGCTCTAGAAAATTGGGCTGATAGACTGTGAGTCTCTTTAGTAGTTGTGCAACGCGTCATGGTCTAGGTATGGGAGCCCTCGCTTAGACCAAGGGTAGTCACTATACGCTCTGTCTTGTGTCACGGAAAGGCGAGGATTCTTGATTTTAAAGGTCGTCCAATGGCATAGCGCGTTTAAACAACGCCACGGCATGATCTGACACCGCGGCCAGAAGGCTGCGTCGCTGCTATTCACAGCCTGCATATCTGTTCGACGTCTCTCGCCGTGAACCTGAGAGTCCGACGTCCTATGACAGGCTGTCGCCCCTTCATCATACAGAGCGTTCGGCTTCCTGATACTTCATTTATACTAGACGGCCATGTTCCGTATACCTTCGGAGGCTCCCCCAACGCTCTACGTAGTCAATCCCAGCTGCAGTTGAGCTGCTACCATGTCGCAGGCCGACTCCCTGACAGCCGAGACTGCGCTGGTCGCAAGCCTTTTCAAAAGCATGTAAGTCCTCAAGTACTTTGAGTCGCTCGTGCAACTTGACGTTAATCCATTTCACAAAGGCTGCTGGCTAACTTTTGCGGCATTGCCGCTACGAGTGAGTACTAGCAATGAAAAGCTCTCGCTAAGTGCTGATGCTCTAGGCCAGCGCTCCTTTTTTACGACTACGCCCTAACGTTCTCCCGCGAAGTTCGTTGCATCTGGCGCCGCAAGTTCACAGGAGCGACCATGCTTTTCCTGTTGAACAGGTACCTATTCATGGTGTATCGTGTTCTCATGACGGTGGAGATATTTCCGCTGGGTCAGGATCTCCACACCGGCCAAGTGGTGAGCCGTTTCTATTTAGAGATGTCGCCCATTAACACCATGAGCCTAGATGTACTGTTGATTCTCTACCTGTGGTCCGCATTGTTTACCAGGTCTACACAGATGCGTGGGCGTGCTTCGCACTACCCAGGTCCTCTCCAACGTGACGACTCTGGTGACAGCGCGTGCGTACCGAGCCGGACACATACCTCAGTCACTCACCGCTTGAACAGTATTCACGGCCTTACGCATGTACGCAATCTGGTACAAGAATCGTAAAATCTTCGGTGTGGTATTATTCTTGGGAGTCGTACCCATTGGTGTCAACATGGTATGTTGTCAAGCCTTTATATGATTCGCCATGTAACGTCAATGTTATGGCAGTTCTACTATACCAAAGTCACCTTCGTTGTCGCCCCTCCTCCCTTGGTAGGCTGTGCTGACGAGGTCGATATGACACGAAGTGCTAGCGACATGTGCGTTACGGTATCATATTGCTCAGATGTATCTGTGTTGATGAATGTTTCTGTAGGCGTAAGGTCGTCCCACACGGCTACAATCCCAGCTAACTGTCGTGTAGTGGGCATCTTCAACTGCGTCTTCGCGATTGTGGCGGATCTCATCGTCCTTGTCCTCACCTGCATGAAGACGATCGAAGCGAAGCGGACCGCCCCGGCTGAGCAGTCCAATGTCAGGGATAGCTTCAACACGTTGATACGAAATCGACAACTGTCCTATGCCACACTTATACAGCGAGATGGTACGATCTCCCGTTTACAATCTGCAAGACCTGCTTACCGAACTCTCTTAGGAACGATATACTTCGTGTGAGTTTAAGTATAAGCTGAGCTTGCGGGTGCCACTCGCTTACTGATGTGCCGACAGTGTCCTGTTGGCCCTGAATGTCGTAAACCTGATCGCTATCAAGTACCAGGTACATTCTTCGCCGTCGCATGGCTCACACGCAACTGACATGCACGCAGGCCTTCGGCGCTCTCCCCGCTCTGACGGAAGTGTATGTCGCCCTTACTTTCTACTACCCTTACGATGCTGCGGAACTCAGAAGCAGCTAATCAGAACTACATCCATCCTTGTGTCCCGATTTCTCCTAGACTTGCGCAGCATATACCTGGCAGCTTCCGACCCACAGAGTACCAAGGAGGATTCGACAATAGAGCCGCGGGCGTCGTCATCGCTGGTGTTTGCGGCCGGGAACTTAGGTGCACCGCTCGAGGACATAATGTCTGATCCCGAGGAACGCTATGTGCGCGCGACTGAAGACGAGGTCGCATATGTCTCGGAAGACCCGCTTGCCATGGGACTTCATTGTTCCTGGGGAGCAGAGGAAGAGGACTTCGAACAGAGTAATGAAGGATTGCGACCGCTCAAAGAGTAAGTCCATGCCTCCATACGCTATCCTCTACTAAGTCAACCCTACATCTCGTAGGTTGTATGATGACCCTGTATGACATAGACCGACGTAGACGTCATTCCATTGGTTTTGGCTCACCTTGATGCAACATGGAACCGAAAGATCCCTAGAGTTCGCGACCACGCCGACACGCTTTCTGTGCGGTATTGGCATTCGTTGGGCAGCCGGACAGTCCCTGCGTTTGACGGGGTATCGACGCGATGATGACCATCAATTGTCGGGGCTGTCAACCTGTAATATGACGCCCCGTGTGGTCGGAGACATCGCGAATCCACTGCTTGTGCAGTCACTGTGTCTACAGTGGCCAAAGGATCTTGGTGAGCTTTTCATGAGCCGTCTCATGGAGACGCCGGCGTGTCTATTGCGACCAGAGAGTAGAAATACTCGGTGCAGACACAGAGTCGTATTACCGCACCACGGGCCGTAGCAGCAGGGCAGGAGTACACGAGTTACAGGAGCATGATCATGACTACTCGCTGAACTCATTTTCACAGCTTTGATTGCAGCTTGCCTTGGTCCTTCCCTGCGGCGCGGGCCTTGTCGCTGCAACCCGGGTGTAATGATAAGTACATCGGCTCGTGCCCCGTCACGGTGAATTATGCTGGGAACTCACTGCACGCGGATCGGGGTATGACCTTTGTCGAGAGCCTTGATGAACTCGTCCCCGACATTCAAGGGCACCTGCACAAGACCCGGGGGTGAGACCGCGAGCCACTGGTTCAGCGAGAACTCTTCAAACCTAATGTTGCCCAGGAGATCAGTACGCATCCGCCTGCCACCATGCAGAGTCCACTCACTTCGGCGCCTTGAATATTTCCAGCATCTCGATGGGCTCGTCGCCGATATTCTCGATGTAGTGCCCGCAGTTTCGTGGGACGATCATCACGTCGCCCGCGACGAAGTTGTACGTGCGCGTCGCCTGTACGGTGAAGATGGTCACCTTCGCAATCCCGGTGAGGAACATCGACCACTGCACGACGACCGTCAGCCATCGCCCTACCCGCAGAGCCGAAGGATGCTCACCTCGTCTGCGTATGGATGCCAATGCATCTCGCGAAGCGCACCGGGCTTGATGATGACGTGCGCCGCGCTGATGTTCGTTATCGGGAAGTTCGAGCTGTCCGCAATGCGGATTTCGCCCCCGGGCACCTTGATAGGCTCCTGCGCGAGCAGCTTGTGCGTGAGCCGGCGGCGCGTGGTGGGCACGCCGGCCTGCGTCTCCTCTTGGATGCTGCGCTTCGTCAGGAGCGAGCGGAAGATGAACTTCTCGCGCGCTGGGAGGTGCTCGAGCGTGGACTCGGGTACGCGGAAGTTCTTGCGGAGCACGTCGCGCGGCGTGTGCGCGAGCCAGTCCGTGAGCTGGAAGGCTTTGTACTCTGAAGCCTCGCCGTCGTCGAACATCTGTGCGGTGCTCCGGTCAGTTCTGGAAGCCGAGGTACGCTTGGCCTATGTACGCACCAGGAGGAACTCGCAACCACCTTCCAGGCCTTGCAGCGAGTGCGGGACACCTTGGGGGAAGAACCAGAGGTCGCCCTTCTCGACATCCTCCTCGAAATACTGGGCGCCATAGTCGATGCCGGTGATGCGTACCCGGCCCTGGAGGATGTACGCCCACTCGGAGTCATTGTGCCAGTGGAGGTCGCGCACGGCACCCTCGTCGAGGCGCATGTTGGTCGCGCCCATGTCGCGCGACATCGGGAGCTCGCGCACGGTGACCTCGCGCGCCCAGCCGCCGTCCTCGAGCCGCATGTGCGAGTCCGCCCAGGACCACTTCATGTGGAGCACGGTGCCCCAATCGGTCGGGGGCGATACGATTGTGTCGGGGTTCTGCCGCTCCCGGTCGGGGTTGCGCGGCCCGACGATGTTGGATCCTTTGCCGTTGCGGCGTGGTTCGACCATGGTCTAAGTGCTTGTTGAGAAGAAATGTCAGAGGAGTGTTGGTGGGACCGAAGAGACGTATACGAAGCTAGACGTGCCATAATGGGTCGGATGAATCAGTATATATGCGTTGGCACGAAGCCTGGGGCGAGCCTGTTGTTTAGGGAGCCTGAGTAGTGTGTCATCATCGATGCGTCTAAGTCTACTACAGAAATAGGCCACTCCACTCGAATGCCTTCTGCCAGGGGGGCATCGAATCGGTCTATAGTGCACTATGGTTTCGACAACCTTGAACGCGGCCGTGGCTGAGCGGCAGCCGAAACCCGGAGCACGCGGAAACATGGCGAGTTTTGAGCTTTCCGCAGGGCTGGCTTAACCGAGCTTCATATACTCAGACGCAGGCGTACGGTATGTCTGATGTCACTATCAATGCGCCTCAATGCGCCTCCGAGCGCTCTTCAAGTTGTGATGGTGACGATGCAAGGACGTAAGTCTATGAATAGAATTAGCCAGACAACCAAGGATAGCATCGTGAAACATACAAGCTCCAAGAGTAGACACTAGTATCCACTGCTCATGAGGGCCAGTCGAAGATAGTACGTACTGCCCCACCGGTGACATCACACGTCGAGACACCCGCCCGGGTGCGCACTGCCAGACCCCCACATGCTTTCTGATATAATTCTTGCCGAATTACATACACGACAGCGTTTGAGCAATGTCGTGGACTATTGGTCTCTCCTAGGCAGACCGAAAGTCTTTGGGAGGGATGTCGATGAGGTCGTGGTCGGAGATCATGACCTTCCCTGACTCCGACTCGGACCGACTGAAAGGAAAGGGCTTTTTATGTAAGGATAAGCGCAAATACCATCAGGCGACGCATGAGAGATCTCGTGACTGCCACGGTTCGCAATGCCATCCATGGCGCTCACTGGCATCTGGTGTTCCCGACAAATCAGGTACGATTCGTAATACTGCTGGGTCACGAAGATTTAACCAGCACTGCACTGATTCTACGGCACCCAAGAACCCGATGTGTGGTGGCACGTAGGTCCTGCCAGTGTTGTCGTAAGTGGAATTGGAATTTAGTGTTCGAACTTCGTAAGTTCACGGACTTTAGGTAGGCCTCGGGTCGGATTGCAACTAGAGTTCTAACTCCGGTATATAGGCAAACCAGCGGGGAGCCGCTCCGATACCACGCGTCCTTCGACTCCCTCTAGTCGACGGTCGAAACCTGTCTACAGGGCATTCGCCATGCAGTCTTTGCCTTGCAACTTGAATGCTGATGTTCTCGGACTCATCGCTAGGATGCTCTTCCCCGAAGAGGCCATACCCATATCGTCGGCATCCCGCAGCCTCTACGCGATTGCACGCCAGCATGCCTTCTCTGAAATCACCATCCGCTCCCCCAAGCAGCTAGTCAACATGCATGACTACTTGATGCTCCACGTCGACAATCGTACCATCTGGCCCCGCCGGTTGCACATCAGTGCCAACGGAGCCATCTTCGACAAGTACTGGGACTGTGATAAATTCGAGTGGGAGTATGAGGGCCCTACATATGCTCTAGCCGGCATCCTCGAACATGCATACGACCTAGAATACCTAGAACTCAGTGGTTGCGAAAAGGCACTGTCCGGTAGCAGGGACAACGAGCTCTGCAAGCATTTGGCAGCATTGCCGAATCTCTTGGAGGCGAACCTCTCCGATTTGGGGCATAAGGGCCTAGATGTTGTATGCCGCATGGCGAGCCGTCCGAAGATCCTGACCCTCGGTTTTCGCCGAAATTTCTTCAACAGGGGGCTGTACGGCAACCTCGTCGACAAGAAAATTATTCACCGAGTGCTGCACGCCGATGTCCTTCGCGACGTTCGGGATCTCACTTTGAAGGGATTCCAAGGGCACTCTATCATGGAGCTTGGCTCTTATAGCCCCGCTGAATCTTCCCATCCTCAGCCTCATGCCCCTCACCTCGCCTCACTCGCACTCATAGAGTGTGATGTGCTCCCCCTTCTTGAACACTTCCCCACCATTCGACGGCTTGACGTCTGCTCTGGCAATTTTGATACCGCTGTGGACGCCTCGAGGCTGCAACGCCTGCAGCTGGATCACCTATCCACGGAGCTCTATGACCTCAATCGAATGTCGGTTCCACCAACAGATCTACTCCGTCTGTCGTCACACAATTTCCCTACTAGCAGCTGCAGTAGGGCGATCCGGAGTCAGAACAGAGACATATCGTCAGCGTGCATCACAAACATCTCTTATGCCGTTGTTCTCTGGCTGCCCATAAACTTCCAGCCTAAGTGGGCAGCACGTCCCTTCCAGCTAAACGACATGTCTAGTCCATTATCGAGGTTGAGATACTTGATCCTTCTTTTCGATGGCTCGGACTACGCGATGCATTGGGCGGTAAGTAAAAATAGTTGCGCTCCGCTGCTGGTCACCTTGAGAATTGACACCAAATTCTAAAGGAAAGCGCTGCGCTGCAGCTGTCTATGCTCACTTCAACACAGATCATCTGCATACGTCTGGAAGTCACTTCCACGACAGCCAACCACTGGCACCCCAGGCAAGCGAACGGAACAAAGCAAATATCCCGACAATGGGCCGATACATTGCAGCAGATGCAGAATACTATTGTACCCGCCATATCTACGCTGCGCTTCTATTCGCAGGTCGTAATGATTACACTCGTAAACCTTGAAGTACACACTTCTGTCCAAAACATCTGTTGGGGACAGGTGGAAGGCCATCAGCAAACCTACATCTTGTGTCGCAAATTTCCGGGCAGGATAAATATGCCGGAGCATATTGATCCGGATTTCTATATCGAGGGTGTATATCCGAATGCATGTGAATGCGATCGCATGTGCTAAGGCACATTGCGATCGCGGCGTGTCCATTGGTTTGCTCGGCGATCGATTCAGATGCATCTCGGGGTGTGCCGCGAAATGACAATGCATCTCGATCATGTCAGCCCATTGCGATCTCCCCTCGGCGCCTATGTATGCCCCGCGGGCTCATCGCGATCGGATGACCGATAATCGGTGCTCTGCGGCTGTGAGCGATCCTCCTCCCCTCGCTCTTGCCACCATGTCGTCCGCCTCCCGAGCAGCCCCTCAACGAAGTGATCCGGACTCACAACAGTGTCCATACTGTCAGAAACCCTACAAGAAACACGGATATTCCCAACATGTTGAAGCATGCAAAAGACGACAGAATCAAGCTCTTGAAGATCTGCAGCTCCAACAGGAGCTTAGACAGGCACAAGCACAAGGTAATGTGTCTGAGCTCTCATTGAGTATAACTAAAATCTAAATATTGCCATGCAGCTCAAGCTGAGGACTTTGAGAGGCTTCAATTATCTCTTGGGATGACATCCCAATCTGGTAGGCTGGCTAACATATATAGTTATTTGTTTTGTATCAATCAATTTATATCACAGCATCATCTGCCTCTGGGATGAGTATTAGTGCCCCAATGATTCCTGAACAAGATGAAGGTGAGTATGATCACACATACTATGGCACATTTGCTGTTGAGCACAGTGTCAGAGTACAACTTGTATGAAGATATCCAATATCAAGATGAGGCAATGGATATTGATGAGGATGAGCCAGCTCCCAGTAGGCTCAGACATTCTGCATTGTAGTGTGGCCAAAAATTTGATCAACTTCTTAGGGCATAATCTCAATGACATCAAGACAGTATTCCACCCCAGGACTGGGAAGGATACTCTCATACAGTCCCTAGAAGACTACAACAGGAGTGAGACACAGATCAGGGTTCCTCCTAAGCCTACAGAGGATCCCTGGAAGCCCTATAAGACTCGCTTAGACTTTGAGGTTTCTGTTTGCTCTAAGTGCATACCTCAACAAGGACCATGTTGAGAAGTTGATCCTGCTACTCAATATTGCTGCCTCTGGGCAAGACAAATTGACAATCACCAACAATGCTGAGTTAGTCAAGATCAGAGAGTCAGCCTCAAGTCTTCTGACTCCTGTATGTCTCAAATTTGCAAACATACTAATTATCTGAGATTTCTGATTCATATCACTAGTTCAAGAAGACAGAGCTGGAGATTCCTTTTGAGGGGAAAGCACACAAATACCCTTTCTGGGGTAGAGACCTATGGGATTGGGGCATGGATCTTCTGCTAGAACCTCGCCTCACACCACACTGGAACTTTGACAGCATCAGGCTGTTCAAGTGGAATGGTGTTAAATGGGTGAGGTTCAGGCATGAACCATGGACTGCAAATATGATGTGGAATATTCAGGTCAGTGTTTTCTCTTCAAACACACAGTATTTATGGTCATATTGAGGATCCACATCATAGTCATCTCTGCCAGAGGGTGGCACACCCTTTGGCTTCATTATCTATGCCGACAAGACAAAACTCTCCTCATTTGGAACAGAAAAAGGTTACCCAGTTCTTGTACGATGTGCCCATCTTCCCATCGAGATCCGCAATGCAACAGGCATAGGGGGTGGAGCATTAGTTGGTTGGCTCCCATTGGTAAGCAATGAATTTCTATTTCTATTTCAACACTATGATCTGACCAAATTTAGGTGCCAGAAGGCACTGCTGAAGATAAGAACAGAGATTTTGTGGACCACAAGAGAGTTGTCTGGCACACTGCCTTCTATGAGCTCTGCAGGAAGGTGGAGCCTATGTCCCATGTTGGAGTCACATGCAACATTCCTGGCCTTGGAAAGAAGTGTTTCTTTCCCTACATTGCCATGTTGGCTGCTGACTATGAAGAGCAGTGAGTCTAATGCCAGTGCCATCATATATCAGAATTGTATTCAATTTGGATATTTCATAGATGTACCATGGTATTGATCAGGGGTGGTCATCAAAGCATCCACAACTGTCCTGTATGTGTGGTCTCCTCTGAAGACCTTGCCAAACTGGAAGAGCATGCCCTCCTGAGAACACAACAAGGCACCATGAGGATCCTCAAGATGGCTGAGGAAAGGAACAAGACCCAGGGTGAAGCCCTTCTCAAAGAGTATGGCCTTAGGAATTTGGCTGTGAGAAATTTATTCTTGCTGAGATGTCTAGCTCATACTTGAGTAGAATGTATTCTTCAGAATGAAGAACAGTGATCCCTACAAAGCCATCTCATGGGATAAGCTGCATGCATTTAGCCTGGGCCTCTTTGGGGCTCATATCTGGCCAGAGATTGTTCAATTAGTCAAAGACCTCAGTCGTGAAGATCATAGTGAAGTTGATGAATTGTGAGTATATGTGCTGAACCTATGCATTATTTAATAATGCCATGACAGGGCAAATGGATTTCCCAGATGGAGGGGCCTAACCCACTTCAAGCAAGTTATTGGGATTGCTTTCAATGATGGATCCAAGTTTGAGGACCTCTCAAAGGTATGAATAATGATGTAACTTCATATAAAGTTGGCATAGCTCAATGACATGTAGATTGTTCCCTACATTGTCCACAATGTCATTGCCACAGTGAAAGGCAGTGAAGGCTACCTCCTGCTCTGTCTTCTTCGCAAATTCCTGGAGTTGGACATGCTATACTCGTTCAGGACCCAGACAGATGATACAATTGCTCTCATTAGAGACAAAACAATTGAGTTTTCACATTGTCTGGAGGTCAGTGAGCTTTTTTTATCAACTACATGTTAATTAGTACATGAATGTCTGATTTTGGCCAATTACAGGAGTATCAACAGAAGAGCAATGGGACAAAGAACTGGAACTTCCCAAAAATCCACTCCCATCAGCATGGCCCAGATGACATTGAGGCAAAGGGCATCACAGCTAACTACAATACTAAACCATATGAGAAGATGCATGGGTCCTTCAAGAAGACCTATCTCAGATCTTGTAACAAGAGGAATGTGGCACCACAGGTGAGAGGGTTGGCTAGCAATAGATGATAGCATTACTAAGACAGTAAATACTAGATTTTGACAAGGGAGCATGACAAAGCTGTCATTGACATCATCAGAGCCAATGTTGATGATTATGATGAATACAACAACATGGAGGCTGAGGAGGAGGATGATGATGATGATGAAGAGGATGATGAAAGGATACAAGCTCACCCTCGTTCACGGCATAGGCAAATCTATGAAAGGCCTCTCAAAATTGAAGACCACCTTTTCTTGGGATCACCTCAGAAGCCCACTAGCATTGAAACACTGGGAGTGTCAAATCCAGTTTGCAAAGATCTCCATACACTCCTCAATAGCTACTTTCAAGAACTGGGAATTACCACCCCAGATGGCAAGAACATCATTGTCACCCCAAGAGACCAGGCCAGTTTTATATCTAACTGAGTTCTAGAGTTGAATTGACAAACAGATATTAGATTGTGGAATATAGATTCCTCAAAGTGAACTATCAATCCCAAGAAACATGGAAGCAAACTACAGATTACCTCAGGTGCAATCCACTGTTTTATGGTCAGCCAAGATATGACCATGTCATCCTTGCCATGGAAGATGGTGAAATATTCTCTAAACTTGTTCTCATATTTTCCATCATGCTGGGAGGTGTATGCCATCCCATGATTTTGGTTACACCACTTGATGGACAGGTTATGGTACAGGACAAGGACAAAGCCCTTGGTTTCTACAGGATTTGCCCTGGCAATGAGCCAGTAGAGTTGTTCTCTGCCAGGGATATAGTACGGGGAGCATTAGTTACCATTGACAAAGAGAGAGCTGGGGAGTTCTTGGTAGTGGACACTGATCCTGATATGTTCTGTCGACTCAACATCAGGAAAAATATATATGTCTTGTGTGTCTTGCACAAGCCATCCACCTTCCACAAGGTACACAAGGCAAAAAGACAAGTGCCTTTTTTCATTTGTCTTGTACAAGACCGTCAAGCCGTGTGGTGCCTTTTGTTACTTGACCTCAAGACGTTCAAACTACCATACATGATACATTTTTCTATGTTATCTGTCTTGCTCAAGTACATCAAGCTGTCTGGTTTATTCAAGGTTTTGTAGCCTTATTCAGCTTTTCTTTCTTGCGCCAAGCTCTTCAAGCACTCTTAT